>JAAAKG020148414.1:0-10258 GCA_010014905.2 Druon quercuslanigerum | reverse complement strand
AGGTAGATCAGGTTAGGTAGTCGTATGTTGCCCGCGCCGTGAGTTCAAACACTTTTTGAAAAGTTAATAGTATTTTTGAATAAATCTTGAATTATTTCATTTAAGGGGAAGCTATCTAAATATACTATATTATTCAAATAATTAATTAACAATTAATTAGGAAAATGGGTACATGATATTAATTTTCGTTATATGCAGTTTGAATTTTCCCGTCGTCACACTTGAAACAATGCAATGTTTCACGAGACCACCAAAGTTTCATGAAACTTTTGATTCGATCAAAGCATGGATCAAAGTTTTGTGTAACTTTACAGCTCTACATAAAACTGTAAAGAGCATTCTTTTTAAAAACAAATGCAACACGTACAGGCGCGAAGGTACTTGTGGAAAGGAGTGTGGCAACCCCAGAACTTTTCTTATTGGCTAATGAAAAATGTAGCCACGGTGAATCTTTTCAGTAAGTCCTAATATCGATATTTTTCAAATAATTAAATTATTGTCCTCTCTAAATTATATTTTGCATTTTTTTAAACGAATTTCAATTAGCAAAAGTATTCTAGATAAATTATTATAATTCTACTGATATCAGTAGATCTAATTATTGTTATAAAATCAGTTCTAAACTTATAAATCGCGTCTAATATAAAATAAATCTTATAAATAATTCTTTGAATTTTTTTACCTGATACTGGAATTTTGACTATATTTATTATGTCAAATTTTAGAAACAGCAAATGGACCTGTCAGTTCGTTTCTGGAATAATAAACTGAATGAAGTTTCCACTCAGTACTTTACCTCGTAGTTTTTAGGTCAAGCAACTGCAAGTGATTTTTTAGAAGCTTATTATAATAATGTTCCTTTAGGACTCTTAAAGAAACTAGTTCAGGTATCTATGGATGGGCCCAACGTAATTCTTTTTTTTTAGAAAAATGCAAGCAGATTTTTAAGAAAATCACGAAACTGAAGGATGCCAGTTACTGGACGTAGGTTCTTGCGGCTTACACGTTGTAAATGACGTATTTGAAACAGGGATAAAAAGTACAGAGAGGTAACTTGCGGAATTCTTACGAGCATGTTATGATTTATTCAAGGATATTCCTGCACGCCGAGCAGATTATTCTAATGCATCCGATTCGACAATGTTCCCAGAAAAGTTATGTGCATCTCGGTGGCTGGAAAATGTAACTGTAGGTAAACGAATTCGTTCGATTTTACCAAATCTGCATAAATACGTAGGGCAGATAACCAAAGATAATCGAGTTTCAGATTGTAAGAGTTTTAGGATTATTGCAGAAAAACTAAAGGATAAACTTCTAGTAGTCCAACTAACATTCTACGAAAATTTTGCATACAACTTGCAGTTTTTTCTTACTGAATTTCAGTCTAATGAACCTCTTATTCCATTTATTTTTAATGAGCTCCTACTAATCTGTACTCGTGTTATGTCGAAATTTGTGAAAAAAGAGATTTTACAAAACTCAGAATTTTCGAAGTTAGATTTAAAAACGTCAGAAAATTGGTTATGAGCAAAAGAAATTAAACTCGATTATGCTACTAAACATGCCCTGAACAAAACTAAAGATGTTACGTCTTTTGAAAAGCGTAAATTTAAAAATGACTGGCACAAATTTTTACAAACTTTTATCATAAAACTTGCGGAAAGATCTCCTTTAAAATAACCACTTGTAAAACTGTTTCTTTCTTAGATCCAGCTGTTTCTATGGAAAAAGAGACAGTTAAAAAGCGTCTATCTAGAGCTTTGTAATTATGTGTCAAACGGATTGATATTAGGAACACGAGCCGATAAGATTGATTGGGAATTCAAAAAACTTTGCTCGCTGTCAGACATTGTAGAAAAATGTAAAGATTTTTTTAGGTTCAAGTATCGTATAGATCATTTTTGAACTGAATTAATCGCACCCCATGAACCAGAAGGGTATGCTAATATGTTTTAATATGTCAAAAGTGTATTGATTCTTTCGCACGGAAATGCAGTACTTGAAAGGGGTTTCTCTGTGAATAAAGAAATTGCAGTGGAAAACCAAACAGAGAAATCTTCGATCGCACAACGATTAACGTACGGGGCAATAAAAACCAGTGATGGTAAAGTTGAAAACTTCGTTGTAACCAAACTTTTCATTCATGCGGCTCGCAATGCGCATTCGTGGTATATGGAAGCTCTCACCAAACAAAAGAGTAAAAAAGTGGTGGAAGAGAAATTGAAAAACCCAAAACGCAAGGCTGCTGAATAAGTCAAAGAATTAGAAAGTAAAAAAAGAAAATAATGAATAAGGCTTTAAAAGAAACTTCTCTTTTAGAGGAAGAAATCTTGCAGTTGAAAAGTTCTTAGAAGTTTTTAAAAGTTAAGATATTATTTATCTTTTGTTGATTACACTTATGAGAATACTTTATTTTTGAGACTAAAGAAGTATTCAACAGTAAAAATTGCAAATTTTTTTGTTTTCCAGTTTTGGTGCGACTGTATTATAAACATATTGATTGCTTAAAACTGAATAAGTCTTTAACAGGAAAGATTCTAATTTCTTGTTTCAGTAATTATAGAATATGTTAAATGATCTCAAGGGACTACGGTATTACGATTTCTTGTGCGACTGTACTATACACATATTTATTACTTAAAAGTAAAAAAGTGTTTAGCAGAAAAGATTCTAATGTCTTGTTAAAGTAATTATAGAACTTGTTAAACAATCTGAAAGGACTACGGTAGATTGTACTAATTATTTTACAGACTGCAATAAATAAAACTTTAAAACTATATATAATTTTATAAGTTTTTACTTTCTACCTTACTGAACAAAAACAGTTATTTATTTATTTGTTATGCAAAAAAGTCGACCTGGAAAAACTTTATTTGTGGACCTGGAAAACCTAGAAAAGTCCTCGAATATTTTTCCTGGGAATCGCTAGACACTCTGATAAAATACTAAAAAATTTATTTCGCAAATTCAACCTCGATTTAAGGAACAAATCGTAGTAATTTGGGCAAGTATCATTGGAACAGTTTAAAATTTAATATACACGGCTATTGTTTGATAATACTTTCTTGCAAATTGAGACAGATCGGTAATCCGATTTTTTCAGGATCACCGGCAAAGAGTATTGAGGGAACTATAGAGTTAAAACAACTTTTTAGGAGATTTTTAGCTTTTTTCAGGTATTGCTAAGATATATTTCATGTGTATCTCAAAGTTTCAAACAGTTCTAATATTTGCCCAATTATAAGACGACTTAATTGATGGTGCACGCAGTTTCTCAGAGGGCAGGAGGAGAGACGGTGGCGGTTCTCGCACTGGAATCGCTCGAAAGCATTCGAATGCATTCAAATTGAAAACGTTTAACTGAAAAATAAAAGTAAAAAAAGTTTCAACTTAACATTCTCTACAAGCTTTCATTCAAAAAATTCATATTATGACTTTTAAAATTTCCGTCCAAAGAGATGCCTGCATAATACTTTTACCCATTTTCGTGCACTCGGCGAGTTATTCAAACCGGATGCTCAATTCATTTACTTTTTACTGTTTTACACATTGCTACATTCCACATCTTAAACATTTTAAAATGTAAATTACGTTCACCTTAGACAAAAAATGTACGCTTAAAAATGAAGACCTAATGTAGAAAGTTTCTAAAGTAAAATATTTTAGACGTACGCATTGTAAACTGAATAATTGCATGACTGAAAAATTAACCATTTAATAAAAGTTAAAATCCAACTTATTTTAAATTGCCTGATATCGTGATATATGAAACTTGTGATAGTTGACATAATCGGATACATTTTTATTCGAAAAATTGGTAAAATTCCCAATTAAAATATAAATTAACGGTCATTTTCCGGGTTTACTCTTTTTTAGCCCAGCAACCATCATGATATAATTCAAATTTTATATAATTGTATAACATTTTTCTATCACATTAGGTTTATTTTAGTTCAGTACACAATATATGCCAGTCGTGAGAGAATTAAAGTCATAAACGTGAATAATAATAATTAATGAAGATATTAATTATGAATAACGATTTTCCTAGCATTGAAGTCATATGTACGATATGAAATCCACATTCTCATTAGTTTTATGGGAAAAATATCACGCATTTCTTTAAATCTTCCCGTTCCGAGAACTTATGAATCCAAAAAACCGGTTTTAAGATGATGTCTGTCTATCTTCATTGTCGCTGTTGTGGCACGCAAAAAAATTAACTGTCTTACAGAACTCTTTCTTTAAATTATGAAAACCGATTCGATGTGAAAGTATCGTAGAACCAAAAAAATCTTCTTGACAAAGAATTCGGAAAATTGACATATTCTCAAGATGCGCGAAATTGATATTTCATAAAAACTGTTTTTTTTGCGTGAACAATATAAACTGTTGCAACTATAAAATAGCTTAGAAAAATTTATTTACTAAAAAGTAAAGAAAAAAATTATTGTTTTTGGTGGACGCAGCGGACAGATTTTTTCTTTTTCAGCTTTCACAATATAATATTGGGCATCCTGGTGTACATCGACAAAAATCCTTTTTTTGTTTAGTTTAACCTGTCACAAAAATCTCTTTAAACATTTCTACAAAGTTTCATCTTTGTATTACAAGTATTTCAGAAGATACAGCTAGAAATGCACGAAAAATCTTTTTTTTTTGCAACTTGTGTATACGATTACGTGAAAACTATTTGACCTATCGACATGATTCAAATTTCATTTTGTAGAGTATTGAAGCCCGTTCTATAAGAACCACAATTTTATGCAACTTTATTTGGTTTTCATAATTAAAACAAAACAAAATGATTAAAAATTTTCAGGTACAACTTAATTTTTGGGTTGAAAACGTGAAAAAATGAATTTATTTTTTGTTTCCACTGGGTAATTAAGGTTCATATAAAAAAAGCATGTAAATAAAAAAAAACAACTTCTGTTTCAGTTCAGAAAAGATTTTGAAAAATGACCTTTTTTCGAGCGTCACACCAAGAGACCCCCTAAAGAATATACATTTAATTTCTAATGTGGAATATTTTTGCCATGGTGGTCACGGTGGCCTGTTTCAAAATTCTTTCTAAATTATTTTGAATTCTCCTAGACAAAGATTTCTAGTATTTTTAAAAAAGGAGTTCCGTAATCGTTCCAGGTGTTTTCTCATATTCGCCTCTTTGGAACAAATTCGGTAATGCTTCAAATACACATATTTTCTGTGTAGGCGTGTGGATAATTTTCGACCTTCTTTAATAAAAAAGTGAATCATTGCATAATTCGGTTGATAGAATTATATAACTTTTTAATCTCCATAAACTATAGTTGCGGCTACTTCTTGATTCCATCAAACGCGATTGGAATGTGCGAACAGATCGATTGGAACTCGAAATTCTGAAAACTTACGCAGAGGCTGGAAGGTTTTACACCTGGTTAATTACAGGTAAAGGTCCAAACTACCAATTAGGATTAACTAAATAGTACATAAAGAAAACAGTTACGAATGATAAATGTGATAATCGATAAGTAAGCGTACATTACTTTCATTAAACTGATCTACAAAATGTAACCCTAAATTTTTATTGAAAAAAATGTTATCATACTGCAAACTGATATTATAGATCACGCATTTTTCAATAATTCTGCACATGCTTTCGATATGTATTTCAATTATTATCTGATGAAATCGAAAGTTAATTTTTGATTTATTTCTTTATTTAAAACTACTTTAATGCGTATGTTACCTTGTGATTTAAATATCGTGTAGGTAGACATTTAAGTGATGGTTACACAATGCTTCTAGTGTGGTGGTTATTTTCAAAAATAGAATGATCTTCACTTTGCGGTAGCTCTAACGGAACGCACGCGATAAATTAGGGTTTTATGAGGATCGTTGTGCCTGCAAAAATAACCATTAATTGTGTTGAAAAACTATCATCTGGACACGAAAGAATCCTGTTTGCAGAAAATTACCTACAAAGTTTATTTTTTATTTTTGCAGCTAACGTTTTTTCAGCCAATGTTACAGTGATATTAATGTCATTGGCAAATCCAGTACTAGACATATTGGTTCCTCTAAACGAATCACGTATAAGACATCCAGTTTATGAAACCGTATTTCCTGTTGACCAGACCAAACACTTTTATTGGATTTTCATATACGGCGCCTCTACTATAGTGTATAATAGTACAATTCTATTCAGTTGTGAATCATTGTTTGCAATCACGACATTGCATGCGTGTGGATTATTTTCTATTGCCAGGTAAACATATCGTTAGCATATATTTTTTACATAATTAAAAAATCATTTACGTTATGAAGCTTATTATTTGCAATATATTTTTATACGACTGGATAGCTCATAGACACATGTACACCTTTAAATGACAGACAGTGCTTTCCCTCTATCATTGACAGGTTAGATAGTAGCATACTAATAAATATCTAAGAACTAATATGAACTAGAAATAAGATAATAAATGTTACGTATTATCATCAGAAGCAAATTTTGTTAATTATAATTTGAGGAAAAAGAGAATGATTTAAAGAATCAGATTGTTCGAAAAAAATGGAAATTGATCTGCTCTTTGATATACGAGTATGTTTATGCTGCCGGACACCCAAAACTCAAAACTATTCACTGACGCGCGACTTTACCAACATTCTTTTCACCGATCTTTACGATCAGAATGACCATCAAAGCACGATGTTTGTTTTGACAGATGACAGTGCACAGACTCGTTTGTACTTGCTGATCACTCTCCCTCTTTGTTTCTCTCCCTACTCGAGAGGTGCGCGTCTAGATAGCACGTCCGGCATTTGAATATCCTTTAAACACTGCTTTCAAAATTATTTTCCGGATATATTTATGAGCAATTTAATATTGAAGCATCTCACTTTTTACGAAGCTTTCATTTGCATTTGGTTTCAACTAAAGTTGACAATAAATAAAGAAATTTATCCAGTTTCTAACTCACCGGTCGCATGTCACTGACTGATACCTTTACCTTTAATAATATAAATTTATAAATGAATTGATATAAAATAATTTTAATATTCTTATGTATGTAGTTATCGCTTGAAGAAAATTACAGAACAGTTGGATGTCAGGCAAATTTTCGAGGATAAAAACATACCAGATTCAATTTTCCAAAAAATGATTCATTTAATTGAGGGTCATAATCATGCGCTTACGTAAGGATAATTTACATTATTATAATTAAACAATGATTGATACAAAAAATTTGATCAAATTTATATAACTAATGTGAATATAATAAGGTCCCTCTAATTGACGCTATTTTAGTACAAAGGATCCCGCACCAAATACATGGTAAAAAAGGTCCCGGTGGTATTTTCAAAGTTCTTGACATTTATTAATTTATGCTCTCCTGAATATAAAAACCCTCATGGCAAAAACTCAAATCATGAACAGTATTTTTGCTACGACCATTCTAAAGTCCGATTTTGGTACATATTTTTACTTGTAGAGTGGAATATATCACATGCTTTTTTCTACCCTTTGCATTGCTCCCGGGCAAGTTTGTGCAGAAAAATAATGCACGGACAAATAATGCGTTGTAATCGCGTTGAGAATGATAAGCACTAAGTATTTCTGCGATGCGCTAAGCATTTAAAAATCGCGAAGCCTTCATATAATTGAATGTTATCGAGCTTCGAATGTGAAATTTATTTTTTATTGTCAAGAGGCGTTTGGTCGTTTGAATCGTTGCTAAACATAGCTATTTACAAATTTTCTGTTAGAAAATTTACTCGCGGTTCCTTACATTTTTCATTGTTATTGTTCAGTTTGCTCAATATTCGTAACTGAGCTGGATTATATTTTGTCCAAAGTAGAATTTTTTATATTATGTTGAATTCTATTTTATCAAATATAGGAAGGTAAACGGCTGTGGTCGTGTGTGCACGTGTAGTGACAGGCGGCAACTTTTAAGCCTGTAATTGCGGCCACGTATTTCGAGAAGGTTTGTAGATAATAGATTGGTGTCTAGGGGCAGTGATTGTTTAGATGCAGATATCTCAAGATTTTAGTGGAAGTGAGGTTAAATAAATGTGACCGTCCGCAAAGAAAGAAACGTAATGCGTAATAATAATACTAATAATAATACCTAATAATTTAAATATGTTAGATATAGAAATAATATTTTGTTATTATAAAAGAGAAATTAAAAACTATCGATAGTTGCAGAAAAACTAATAAGTGATTTTTCCACATTAGGTCCCTTTCTTTGCGGTAGCGGCGACGATGTCAGAGACATCTAGTAACGGCAGAGTCGACGAAGAAAGAAACGGTACTAATCCAATGAGCACAGGCGTTAAAAAAGGGAGAGGCTACCACACAAGTAGACAGGTCTGGGCGACGTTTCCAAATGCACGTCAGGTGAACAGGTGAAAGAAAAGCGACTATAAATACACTCGAGATATGCTGGAAATTAGATTCATCAGCGGACTAGCCTGGACCAGTACAGAGTTTTTCGGAGCATAGTTGAAACTTGTGAGATCTTTATTAAGAGGCAGGCAAGGTCAGCCAGAGGAAGGTAGAAGGTACATTGAAAATATTTAGAGAGAACTAGAAAATCTGGCCGGACGGCCAGAAAGCGGTTCAGAGGTGATTTATCTGTCAGGAGACGGTAACATAGATAAAGGAGAGCTATGGTAGCGGGATTGGTAGAGTGTTATACCTGATCGTCGTGAAAATGGAGGAGATAAAGGTTGTAACCGATTGGTTCATTGGGGTGCGTATGACTCATAAAGAAGACTTAGGCCATCTACCGTTATTCTACAGACTAAGATGGGGGCAAAAAAATTTTGCAGAAAAAAACAGAACAGGCACTCAGAAGTTGAAATGGGAGAAAACTAATCAAAGTAATTAAGAGAACAGTGGCTGTAGCTGTAGAATGAACGGAGTAAAATAAGTCAGGACTCTGAACAGAAATAACAAGATTGACGCAATCAACAAAGTACACAAAGCAACAGGCATGATAGCAAAAGTGGGCTCTGGTCATGTCCGCGCAGAAAGCAGGGACACAGGCAAATACAGGCTTATGAGAAGCAAGAAAAGGCATTTTTAAAGTATTTACCAGAAGAGGGGTACAAGAAGCCCATCATAATAATCAAGAAACTATTGCAGTAGCGACAAAAGATTGCTTCTGTTGAATATGTTTACAAAAAACTAATAGGTAGTCGCGGATAATTGTCCAGGGGTGGTTCCGAAGGAATTACCCACCAAGCGGAGGTGAGAAAACCGTGCCGAAAGCTGAATAGTACCTAGGTGAGGTGTCTAGAACAGTGACTTTGAGATACCATGCGACCTTTCAGAGTACGCAGCCTTATCCTTGCATGCAGGGCTCTACAAGGTTGGACGAACCCCTTTCCGTAGCTTTTCGTGGGAACAACAATGATAACACCAAACATAGTTGTAGTAAGTGCTGGTCAAATCAATAGAATTCGCAGGGCTCCCAACAATCGGGAATCCCGACAATCGATCCCGAAAATCGATCAGCGGACTCTTGGGGCTTTTAGGTAGACAAAGCGACAAAATCATGACATGCTAGAATGCTGCGAAGAGAGTGTAACCCCCGAACGAGAGAATTATATAGCACGACTGCATGCTCTGTGGTGCGAGAAACACCCAGAGCTATCGCACTTTCCACATCAGCTTTTGCGAAATCATGCCGAAGTACTCCAAAAAAGGAGTTATGTAAGTGGAGCGCCTACTCTACCAGAGTCAGAATAAGCAGGCAGCAGAAAAAGAGAGGTAACACTAAAACCAACTGCGGGCAAGCATCCGGTAGAGGACGATCGATGCTTAATGACCCAGAGAAACTTTAACATCCAGGTTTCTCCCAAGCTTAAAGATCTAGCTGAAATGGATGAAGAGCTTCGTAGACAATTTTTCGAAGAATTCGACCTCTGGATTATCAATTTTTGTGAATATAATGCAGCGAGATCTTTGGCCGATGCGAGCTGTAAAACAAAACCAAGGGTTGATCATAAGACTAAAAAACGAATGCATCAACTCTCCATAAAGATAGGTGGGACAAGACAAGACGCGTCCCGCATTCAGTCTGGGATTGAATATTTGACATCTGGCTGGAATTTTACCGCAAAGGTTCGAAAGTTCGCGCGCGAACTCCAGATCCGTTATCACACACCTAAAAAGTCAGAGCTGATGACCATCAGGCAGCATATTGTTGAGAGAATACGGATACTATCTGACGCTAAGAGAAGTCTAGAGCGGAGAGAGAGG
>JAAAKG020148413.1:0-10258 GCA_010014905.2 Druon quercuslanigerum | reverse complement strand
ACTTAGGTCTACGATATTACAAAAAGAATTTTTGATAAAATGTAAAATTCATGGAGTGTTTCCTAAAAAGATTTTTGTCGCCAACAAACGAATCTTTTTGATTTAAAAAACAAAAGAAATAAAGTAAAATCAGATATAAATACAGAAAAAAATTTGAAAATCTCTCTTAAATGTGACTATTAAAGATTGCTATTCAGAAATCCAATTTTTAAATATTACTATAAAAGAAATCATACGAAAATTAATCCAACAAGTATCTGCTTTTATGATCGAAGAATGTTTTGAAAAGGAAATCAAACTGAGTCAAAAAGCCATTAAGGATAATAAAAAACATCATAAATTTTTTTAAGTATTCTTAAAGAGCAAGGAAATGTTCACAAGTTTTACTTTAATATTCAGTTTATTCTTTTCCATGATCAACCGGATCCCTGGTTTTTGAATATTTCTTATGTGACTATTCCACATTAAAGATATTGAATCTAATATTAGTAAAATTCCTGGCAATAAAGTAGACGAATTTAGATCAATTTTTGTGAGTTTATCTAATGATTTCTTAAATAATAATATTCCAAAAACGATACTAGAAAAATAATTGAATGAAGCTTTAAGTGAAACAAAAATTTGTCTTAAAAATCATTCGGAATTAATGATTACGAAATCAGATAAAGGTTTTATTACTATAGCTATTCATAAAGATATTTATATTCAAAAAATGTTACAAATTTTAAATGATGGGGATAGTTTTCAAATAATTCCAAATAATCCCACTAAAATGCTTCGAAAAAGGACATTTAAAATCCTAGATAGTATGAGAACTACAAAATTTTTAGGCAATAATATTGCCCAGGCTATCTGGCTTCAACTTAATGTTTTTTTTCGATTAAAGTACAGCCTCGATTTTACTTTTAAAATATGTTTGAATACTGGTGTTGAACAAAACCTCGACTAATCCACCCGTGATTCTTCCGGCAACATTGTTTAAATAATTCAAATATATCTGAAAAATCTTTTTTTCACTCTGGCTCAACTAGATATTATTGGGAAGAATCGGTATTTCACCCATTTTTAACTTTTAAAAATCCGCGTCGAATGAGACGTCGCGCGTTAAAATTGTCGAATTCACTAATTAGTTATTAACATAAAACCATTAAAAACGCTATTTTTTCAATAATTTTTTTTGTAATTTGCTAAATAAATAAAACATGTTAAATTATTTCAAACTATCCGCTGTGACGATACAAATATCCATGATTTTTTCGATTTATAATTTTTGACAGGTTATGAATAATCGGTTTTTGACAACAAAAAACCGTTAAATAACAAATGTTATAAAGACATGAAAAAACGTCGTAAAAGTTTCTGCAACATATCATTCAATTTCTTAAGGCTTGCACTATCAAAATACTTGATTAAAAGTCGTCATTTCTATTTATTGTTCATTGAAAAATGCATTTGTTTATTGACCATTTCCTTCTTTTCTCTACAATTAAAAAAAAATGGGCTTGCTAGCTCCATTAGGAGCCAAGTTAGCTTTTTTTTTAATTGCAACGCCTTAAGTTATAAACATGGAGGGACCGGACTTTTTTAATTTACAGTTAAAGAGTCAAGCTTTATTATTCACTACTTGAAAATGCGAATATTACTTGATTTTACCTTTAAATCGTCGGAAGTCCGAGGTACGAACTCGAACTTGGCGCACTGGATGATGGTTGGGGGGAGAGCGTCAATGCGCGCTCTGGAAACGGAAAAACTCGCTTCAAATTCGCCGCGTTGAAATTATTCACGTTTATTCCGAAACTATTCATCTAATTTTAATAATTTTTTTTAATGTGACATAGCGTGTAAAAACATTAGCAATGGACATGCTCCTGCATCGATTATACATTTACTTAATTTTTTGGACGGCGCTGTATATTTTTCATCAACTTATATTTAACTTATGGCAAATTGTTAATAGCAGGGAACCTTCAAAATAAATGTTGTACATTGTGCGACAAATGTCGCATTGTGAAGACACAGGAATTCGAAAATAAACAAAAAAATAATTTCAAATAAAAAATTCTTATTTTCTATTTGTGAGCCTCGACGGCTTTTATGATAAGTACTGCAAATAATGATAGTGATGTAAATTTTATTGAACGTGAGTTGATTATAATAAAATGTTAATAAAAAACTTTTTTTAGAATGAGTAGCTGTCATGTTTTGTTTTAACACTTCTATTATATGGTGAATATAATGAAAATGTATAATCAATGCAAGAGCATGTTCATTGTTAATATTTTTGCACGCTATGTCACATTAAAAAAATGATTAAAATTAGATGAATAGTTTCGGAATAAACGTAAATAATTTCAGCGCGGCGAATCTGAAGCGATTTTTTCATTTTTTAGAGCGCGCGATGACGCTCTCCCCCCACCATCATCCAGTGCGCCGAGTTCGAGTTCGTACCTCGGACTTCCGACGATTTAAAGGTAAAATCAAGTAATATTCGCATTTTCAAGTAGTGGATAATAAAGCTTGACTCTTTAACTGTAAATTAAAAAAAGTCCGGTTTCTCCATGTTTATAACTTAAGGTGTTGCAATTTTTTGAAAAAAAGGCTAACTTGGCTCCTAATGGAGCTAGCAAGCCCAGTTTTTTTAAATTGTAGAGAAAAGAGGCAGCTATACAAAGGTAAGCGTTAAAAATCGCTAAGAAGAAATTCTGGGAAGTTATTGAGTTTGAGACGCACGTATACAATTGTTCAATAAACAAATGCATGTTTCAATAAACAATAAATAGAAATAACGACCTTTAATCGAGTATTTTGATAGTGCAAGCCTTAAGAAATTGAATGATATGTTTCAGAAACTTGTAGGTTTTTTCATGTCTTTATAACATTTGTTATCTAACGGTTTTTAGTTGTCAAAAACCGATTATTCATAACCTGTCAAAAATGTACGATCGAAAAAAATCATGGATATTTGTATTTATGTAGCAAGTTAGAAAAAAAATTATTGAAAAAATAGCGTTTTTTAATGGTTTTATGTTAATAATTAATTAGTAAATTCGCCAATTTTAACGCGCGACGTCTCATTCGACGAGGATTTTTAACGGTTAAAAATGGGTGAAATACCGATTCTTCCTAATAATATCTAGTCTTGGCAGAGTGAAAAAACGATTTTTCAGATATATTTGAATTATTTAAACAATGTTGCCGGAAGAATCATGGGTGGATAACGCGAGGTTTTGTTCAACACCAGTATTCAAACATATTTTAAAAGTGAAATCGAGGCTGTACTTTTACTTTAAAAAAAATGCAGATTGCCTGGACTATAGCTTATGGCCTTGTTAAAACACACAAAAATTAGATTATTCATCACGACCAGTTATTTCAACAATAGGCTCTCCAACTAGAAAATTAGAAGATTTATTAAACAATATTATTAAAAAATCAATTAAAACTTCTAAAAACTTGATAAAAAATAGTTAAAATATACCATATCAAATAGTTGAAAATGCTATAATTAAACTTTCTAGATGCTACTAAATATGTTTTTTATTCTGTCTATTTCGAATTTAACAATGATTTCTATAAACAAAAGTTTGGAACTCCCACAGGATCAGTTTTGTCTCCAATTTTAGCTGAAATTGTTTTGGAAGATTTAGAAAATGAAGTTTTTGATAAAATAGACTTTAATATTGATTTTTATGCCAGATATGTTGATGACTCAGCACTTGGTGTTCATAAGAATAAAGTAGAGACTCTCTTAAATACTTTTAATAGCATACACCCAAGATTACAATTCACAGTTGAAACTGAGACTGAAGAAAAATTACATTTTCTTGATATGACCTTAATTAAAACCGATGAAAGACACATAATCACAGATTGGCATACGAAAACTATTTGTTGTTTAAAACTTAATTGATAGATCTCTCAAGTTGTCGAATCCAATTTTTCATGAAACACATATAGAAATATGTAAACAAATTTTGCTTCTTAACCATTATCCTATTGAGTTTATCGAAAAACATGTACATAACAGGATAAATTATATTAAAAACATTAATAACAAACAAATTACGAGAGATAATGAAGAATATAATACTTTCCACACTATTGTTATTCCATTTTTTGGTAAAATCTCGAAAATCCTGAAATCAATGTTAGGCAGATTAGGTTTACATACCATATATAGAATTCCTTTTAAGAGCAATACGATAGTAAAATTAGGAAAAGATAAATATGACACGCTAGATAAGAGGGATGTATTATATAAGATTAATTTCAAAAACTGTAATGATGTGTATATAGGCCAAAGACGAAGGGCACTTAGACTTAGGAAAGAAGAACACGAAAAGAACTTTAGTAGAAGTTGCTCTGTTCTCTCAAAACATAAAATTACACATGATCATGACTTCAATTGGAACAATATTAAGATCCTTTATCATGAGAGAAATAAAAAAAGAGGGAATTTATGGAGATGTTATTTACAAAAAGAGAAGGGGATAATGCCATTAATTTGAAAAGGGATCTCTTAAGATACAGCAAAGTATGGGATAAAGTTATTAATTGGATATAAGTAATTTACTGTTAATTTTTTAATTAAAAATGAAACATTTTTTGAACAATCATTTTCTCAATAAACATATAGACTATATTGGCATGAATCATTTTTCATGTTGGTCCCGAAGTAGTATAAAAAGGACGGAGAAAGAGAAAGAGTTAGAGTTTGGTTTTAGGTTGACTGTTTCCCTTTTCTCCCTCTTTTTTCTTTTCTATTGATATTTATCTCTCTAATGAGCCGGAAAGTAAGATAGTTTGGAAATCTATTTTTTAATGATTGAATCTTTTTCATGTTCTTATGCATAAAATTATTCTTGAAAAAATTGATTATTTTCCAATCTGATAATTAAAAAAAATTTTAAGAGAGACACTAAACAAGTGATTCGTTTCCAATCTATAGGTTTTGCTTATAAATATCGTATGATTTCTTTTAATTGCGTTGTTAATGTTTCCTTAATTTTCATGGAAGAAATCTTTTTATTAGATTCTTATATTAATAAAATATTAAAAATTGAAATTAAATAGACAACAATATTTTAATGTTAGAAATTTTTATAAATGTATTATGTTTGGATTATTAATTTTCAATATTATTGATAATATAATATTCTATATACATTAGTTTTGAATCAACAAAAAAATATTTAATAGTTAAAAGTATTTTGCTTTTCAAGGAATGAGTTTCTTTCTGAATAAAAAAAACTTTTGAATGCAGATTGTTTCATTACTATATTTGGAGATAGAGATGTATCCTTTAGTCTACATATAAATAGTGACACTGCTTGATTTATTCTCTACTATTCGTTTATATGCAACCTAGCAGGAAGATCCAGCTATTCATCTATTAAAACGACGTTTCGACCTTTTAGCAAACGGGAACTATAAATTCTCCATCGCTAACAAAGTAGCGACTCTGTCGATATAAACGTTTCGATCGAAGAGCGATAAATTATGTTTGGTATTCACGATTTGGCCACTAGTAAGCGATCAATCTGGAAAAGCTTTCGCGAATCTCAATAAGGAATTAGAACTTCTTCCCAAAGAATTCTTGATAACTATCAATCACATTTATTATTCAACGAAATTAATTGTTGGTATTTTAGTAAATTAAGAAATAATCAGTAACACTCTTTGTAAAGTGGATTTTTCAGATTTGTCACTTGACTTGTTAATATGGGTATTTTACATCACACATTTTCAGTCAATATCCATTTGAAAGCACACTCCATCATGTTGAAAGCATGTTGGTTTAAAAAGCCGGCATTGCAATTTTTCTTGAGAAAAAATATGGAAGAAAAGATACGGTGAATTTTGTCACGATCCTTCATTTTGAAGGATCCATCATCATTTTTGTAGTTTCACCATCTAACGTCTTGGAAGTTTAACTTCGTAAGTAAACTTTATGACATCAATATGGAACTAATCCGTCACTGGATTCGAAATTAATCTAAAACATTGGCAGAAAATTTTACTCATATGAATTCAAAAACATTAGTTTCGTTAAAAAATTGAATTAAATTTAAGTGGATGTCCCTAAGTTTACAGAATCTTCGAACTATGATTTAGGACCTTTAACCTTTGACCCATCGATTATGAGATTTTCGAGCTTTGACTGAAAACCTATGACCCTAGATATCTGATATATTTTCACGTTTAGTTTCTTACCTTTACCATCTGACCTATCAGCAACCCTTGTTCCCTAAAGTTTCATCTCTGACCTTTGACCGCTGACACTGACGTTCTAATAAAAAAAATTTTTTATTAGAGTGGCTGTATATCAGAGAAAACCTGGAAATCAGGGAAAAATCAGGAAATTTTGTTGGTGAGGGAAAGTCAGGGATAATTTTCAAAAATAAGCATGGCTGCCATACAGTCACTGTTAACTATTTTTTTCTCAAATCACTCCCAAGTAACTTTTTTTTGTACATTTAGTATAGCTACTTATTAAAATGGGTTATTTTATTAAATGCTGCTCTATACCTATTTCTGAATGTCCCTAAATTATTTTGGAATATTTCAGGTGATTTTAAAAGATTCATATAAATTTTTAAGATATTTCAATCATATGCATGTATGCATACATATATATGTATGCAAAATGGATGTTAAAATGTAACATCTAGATGTTCAGGATAACCATATTTTATGTTTAACTATAGGACAGCAATCCAGATTTTCAAAGTTAACGTCTGTGGATATTAAAAAGTGAGATGTTAGTTACTAACATCCAAAATGTTCAACTGAAACATCCGAGATGTTACATTTATGGTTTTGTGAAATAACGTCTGTAAATATTTGAGGACTTTACTTACTTCTGGTTATTTCAAATATGAATTAATAACTTATTTGTAAATTTAATATAAAACTTTAATGTTCGCACATAAACAAAAAACAGATAAAGGGTATGTGACATGTCGATCAGATGATACATTCAGTCAATCTGAGGTTATGTTTAATATTTTTCATTTAAAATAAAAAATAAAAACTGGGTAAGCAAGCGAGGAACGAATTATCTGTTATCTGCATTAAAAATTATATCAATTTTAGATTACTTAAACTCAATTTTTATTTTAAATTTATAACAATTTTGTCAAATGTGTTCGAGTCAAACTTCAACTGAAACTTAAGATCATACTTCCCTCGTGTTGAGTGTGAACAGACAAAATTCGTTATATAATTTTAATTGAAGGTAGCTAATTTTGATTTTCATGGACCTTTACGATTTCCGTGAATTCCTTAATTTCCATTAATTCCTCGAATTCCGTGAATTCTTAAGATTCCGTGTATTCCTTGAAGTTCGTGAATGCCATATATTCCAAGAATTTTGTAAATTCCTTGAATTTTTCATGAATTCCGCGAATTGCATGTATTCCATGCATTTCGTGAAATCCATTACTCCCACGAATCTTACGAATTCCGTGAATTCCTTGAATTCCTTCAATCTCATGAATTTTTTAATTTTAATGAATTACGTGAATTCCATAAATTCAGAAATTTAAGTAATCCCATGCATTCCACGAATCCTGCGAATTCCATGAATTCCGCCAATTACATAAATTATTCGAATTCCTTAAATACCATAAATTTCTAGAATTCCGCGACTTCCATAAATTTCTAGAATTTCATGAATTCCTATGAATTCCATAAATTCTGTCTTTTCCAAGGATTTATTAAATTCCAAGAATTTCGTGAATTCCTTGAATTCCATAAACGCTGAGCATTTGTTAAATTTAATTCATACCGTGAATTTCGCACCTTTCGTTAATTCCGTGAATTCCGTCATGAAATTCGTGAATTTCGGGAATTAGTTGAATTACTTGAATTCCATAAATTTCTAGAATTCCATGAATTCCTATGCATTCTATGAATTCCTATGAATTCTATGAATTTCTATGAATTCTATGAATTCCTATGAATTCTATGAATTCTTAGGAATTCTATGAATTCCTATGAATTCTATGAATTCTATGAATTCCTATGAATTCTATAAATTCCTATGAATTCTATAAATTCCAGAAATTCCCTGTATTCCAAGGATTTCTTAAATTCCAAGAATTTCGTAAATTCCTTGAATTCCATAAATGCCGTGCATTTTTTAAATTCCATTCATACCGTGAATTTCGCACCTTTTGTGAATTCCATTCATACCGTGAATCCCGCACCTTTCGTGAATTCCATGAATTCCGTCATGAAATTCGTGAATTGCAGGGAATTCGCTAAATTCCTTGAATTCGATAAATTGCTTGAATCCGATGAATTCCTTGAATCTCATGAATTTGTTTTTTTTATGAATTTCATAAATTCCATAAATTCCGCAATTCAATTAATACCACAAATACAGCAAATTCCATGATTTCAGTGAATTCCAAACGTTTCGCGAATTCCATGAATTCCTTGAATCTCATGAATTTTTAAATTTTTATGAATTCCGTAAATTCCATATATTCCGCAATTTAATTAATCCCATGATTTCCACGAATCCCGGGAATTCCATGAATTTCGTGAATTCCATAAATTTAGTGCATTTCTTGAATTCTATTATTTCCGTTAATTCCATACATTTAGCGAATTGCATGCATTTCGTGAATTCCATTAATTTCATGAAACCTATGCATCCTGCGAATTTCTAGAATTAAATGAATTCTTTGAATTCCTTGAATACCACAAATCTAGTGTTTTTGGTGATTTCAGTGTATTTCTCGAATTCCATGAATTCTTTAAAATCCTTAAATCTCACGAATTTCTTAAATTCTATCAATTCCGTTAATTCCAAGAATTCCGTAGGTTACACGAATTTCATTGATCCCATAAATGCTATGAACTCTAAGAATTTCGTAAATTCCTTGAATTTTTCATGAAATCCGCGAATTGCATGAATTTCATGAAGTCTATACATTTCATGAAATCCATTAATCCCACGAATCTTACAAATTCCATGATTTTCGTGAATTACATAAATTCTTCGAATACCTTATATACTACAAATACAGCGAATTCCGTCATTTCAGTGAATTTCATGAATATCTTGAATTGGATTCCTTGAATACCAAGAATGACAGGAATTCCATAAATGCAATGCATTTCTTAAATTCCATTAATACAGTGAATTCCGTTCCTTTCTTGAATTTCATGAATTCCGTGAATTCCATGAATTCTGTTATAATAGTCGTGAATTTCGGGAGTTTTTGGAATTCCTTGAATTTTATAAATTTCGTGAATCCGATGAATTCCTTAAATCTTATGAATTTTTTCATTTTTATGAATTACCGTATATTTATGAAATACCGTGAATTCTACGAATTCGGTGAATTACATAAATTCTTAGAATTCCTTAAATACCACAAATACAGTGAATTCCGTGATTTCAGTGAATTTCATGAATTCCTCGAATTCCAGAAATGTCGTGCATTTCTTAAATTCCATTAATCCCGTGAATTCCATGAATTCCGTGAATTCGATAAATGGCTTGAATCCGATTAATTCCGTGAATTCTTTGAGAAGTGTGGTAGAATTCCAAACATTTTTAACAGTGCTTTTTACCGTATTAAGTAAGTAATGCGCGCTTTGTTTTTGCCAAAACGGTTTATTAAGGGGTCCTGAATAAAATTTCAAGTTTTCTAGAAACAACAACAACCGTGCGTCCCGGAGATATTTAAAAAAATTTTCCAAAAATCGTGTTATTTAAACAATTGCTGATCAATCGATTGTTTTTAAACAAAATAGGAGAAAACGTGAACTTTTAATGAACTACAAATACATAACATGCCAACAAAATGTTCAAATACGGTCGCAATACATTTTCCACTACATACAGAGCCTTCCGAACGGAAAGGGTTGAAGTTTCGTGGTTATAACTCGTGACCTATATGAGCTAAAATATTTTTTTTTATTTTACGCAGAATTTATTCCTCTATAATTTATTTTTCTGACGCTTTTCTGTAGGATATGTACGAAACGAGCAATTTAAAAAACTCTAATGGCTATAAATAGCTCAAAATAGCAAAAAAAATTGTGTTTTTTTAAATAGTCATAACTCATGATCTATGAAGACTAGAAGATTTTTACATTCTCATCAGAGAAGGTATTAGATTTATGCAAAATTTGACCCCCCTGGTTTTTGTCAAATGTCCACATTTTGAGACCCCCTGAACCCAAAAAACAGGTTTTTACGAATGTGTCTGTCTGTCTGTCTGTAGATTTTTAGTTTGTT
>JAAAKG020148412.1:0-10258 GCA_010014905.2 Druon quercuslanigerum | reverse complement strand
CTGCACCGGTCAACCGAGAGCCGAACCGGACCGGCGAACCGCAACCGAGAACGGCTAGTCTGAATTGGCCTTTACGAGGCTCGAAGTCATCTACCAATCGTTGCGTTCTGGATCATTGGCGACAGCCATCTTGCTGGAAGGGGGAAAGAACTATTCTGGCGGCAAAACAGAAGGAAAATTTTTTAATAAAATAACCCGGGGGCTTTGACTGGACATCTTTTTCTTTATGACTTGTACACTCGATACACAATAAAAAGGAAAGGAGGAACTGAATATAAGTTTTAAACTGAGTCACCCGAGTCTTGCCCTCTTAGCCATTTCCCGGGATTCCAGTGTGAAATTTGTGACAACTAGTAATTCCGTGTTAAGGTTCCCTTCCTTTTGGCCATTAGAGTGGTTCTATAGTTTGGAATGGTGGTTGGTATGTGAAATCCATGAGCCAGAAAGAGACAGTTGATTCCCTCTCTTAACCTGTCTCATTCCATCTCCTGGTAGTTCGTTTCGTTGTTAAGAGGAAAGAAGGTAGACTTAAGTGTCGTGTGTAGAAATGTTCGGTGTCTGACCACGCAGCGAATTATCCATTGCACTTGCGATAAAATTGTGTGAACCTTTTACCCGTCGATGCGATTTTCGATGTGGATGATCGTTCACCAAATTTGACGCTTGAAGGACCAAAAATGATCATCTGAATAAGCATTACGAGACCGAGTTACAGAAATTAATATAATATACATTTGACACAATAGTGTTAAGGATAATGTAGCAAAGTTGACATTTTGGACAAAATCGAGTGCGAAGCACGAGATACGTGATCATATTGTGTTTGGTTAAACCGAAGGAGCTGCAACAAATCTACCCGCACTGCGGGCAGACTTTTTTGTTGTTACTTTCGTTAAAATTTATGTAAGAGAAATTCTGGTTTTTTAATCTTGGTAACGGATTTGGAATTTCCTTCTTTCATTTATATGAAACAGTTCGCAATCTCTAGAAATAATTTCAAATCCTTTGGGAATAACATAAGATATTACTTAATTATCTAACCGTCTTTAGAAACCGATTGAAATTTTTAAAATCCCCTACAGTATTTAAAATACTTGGAGGCCCTATCATATCCCTGAAATGATTTCAAATTCTTAAGGCAATTTTTGTACAATCTAAGGGCTAATGGAAATACAATCCTCTCTTTTTTCGCAGAGTTGACTTCACAGTTTGACTGTCTACCCGATGGAGACCCTATTCCAGCTGTTTCCCGTGGTGGTCCTTCGTCTTCTTCTACTAAAAGAAATAATTCACCTCCGAAGTCTCTTTCTTCTGCCGAGGCTTCCATTTGTGTCAGGTCCAGGTCTCCTCATGCACGGCCTCTTCTTGCAAGGAGTAATTCTCCTTCTAGTTCCATAACCCAATTTGTGAGACTCCCATCTCTTTACGGACAACGTGAGAAACTTGAATCTATTCCACTTATTCCCCTGCAGAATGCGGACCGTAAATTCAAACTTCGAAGATACACTTTTCCTGTCGGCAAATCAATTAAAGTGAAGGCACAAAGGAATACGTTCAGGCCGGTGTCAACCGAAGAACAAATTGTACTTTCAACATTCGATGGTGACGTATTTGCAATATTGGAGGGATACGATGGCTTGGTTGGAATTTATACAAATATTAATTCCAGTATGAAACGTTTAAAAATAAACATGCAAAGCGGCACAACTACTGGATTGAACCGACAGGAAATAAATGAAACTCCAGTCGGTAACCGCCGTTTAATCTCGCTGAATTATAGAATTGAATCTAAATCTTACATGTAACTGATAATTAAATATAACTGTCGATGTATTGTGGTTTTCGAGGCAATCTTTCAATCTTTCGCCAATGGCACAGTAGATCTGCTTTAGAAGTAGATAAAAAAAGTTAATTTTAATCTCATCACGAAAATATTTCAGAAAGGAAATTACGCTACGGTCATAAATTATTTATACAACTAGTGGCAGCAGCTTTTTCAGTAGTTCTTAACATGGAGAATGATACTTTGACAGACCGGTATCCTCCACTAAATGTTACACTTTTCTTGTGAATTAGACACTATGGCTTCTTAAAGCAATGGCTGGCTCTAGAATGATGCTAGACATTTTTTAAATCTTATATAAGGGTTATTGAATTCTACGTCGAATTTCACGAATTTTGTACCTCGACGTCAAGTTGTGCCGTTAACTAGGAAAGTTTCACTGAAAGCTACCTACAATATGTTATCCTTTATTAGGGCTATGAAAAATAAAAGAATCCCTGCGTATTGCAGTTTATATTGAGTACCTACTTGATCATTCTATTTTTGTCCCACCTTTAATTCAAAAGAGTTAATTTGGTAAGTGTAAACTTTAGTTATTCAATGCGAAAAATTGAATTTGAAATAATTTTTTGATTTTTTGATTGTAGTTACAAGCGCTAAATTAATGTTAATTAACAGATAACTAATAGGTACGAGGCGGTGGAGCAGTGAGCTTTTTGGGACTCAACGAGAGGCGCGGCAGTAGAAATATTACACTGCGCATCTACCAAAGTTGCCAATGTCTCAAAACAAATCACGGTTCTCAAACTTTTCGTAGCACGCATCTCTAGTTTGACTTTGCGTTTGGTTTTTACTGACTCCATGAGGGCGCACTAGTCCAGCAGTTAGTGAACCTTCTAAAATACATTGAGTGCCATACCCATGAGACAGTTCTCACCTATAATATTTTCTATTGTAGGACATCCGATTTCATGAACTGAATCTAATAAGAGAGCGCCATGACCATTGTTATTGTTTAAAGTGTGACCTCCCATTTCTGGCTCCCATTTCTAACCAATTTACAATATCCTAAGGAAAGCAGAGTTTTTGTTAGAGAACATTGAATTTTCAAATAAAAAAGATCAAATCGCTAACTGATAACAAAACTGATCCTAAATTATATCTTCGAAAATTAAATCTCAAATTCCGCTAATAATCTGATCTTAAATAAGACTTTTGCAAAACGCTTTTTATCAGTAACGGAAATTTGAAAGAAGTCAGGCATCGTGTCGCGTTGCTAATAGCTGTTTGAAAATTATTGCGAATATCCAAGCAGAAAATGTTTGCCTTGGTGGTGAATACAAATATTATACAATATATTAAATCTTTTCTCCCAGTTTTTATACCTATGTATGACTGAAATCTTTGGAAAAGTCTTCGTAAATTTTCGCTGATTTCACGTAGTTCTTCAACAGCATTTTGACAATCTTAGACCTAATAGAAATGGAAGAAATAATTCACCTGATAAGCATCTCGCTCATTCTGAGCTTTCTCGTCGTGACAGATCCAGGTTGCCTTCTGCCAGGCCAAATTCTCCTCCTGCCATGGCCATGGTTTCTCCTCCAATGCTTTTAAACTTCGAAAATATACTTTTCCTGACAACAATTCCCTAAAAATAAAAAGGGGACATACTTCGTTTGAGCCTATGCTAACCTAAGAACAAATTATGTTATCATCATCCGAAGAAGACGTCTATGAAATATTGCAGACTTATAATACTCTAGCTGGAATCTATAAAAATCCTAAAATCTGAAAATTAATATGGAAAGCGGCATTATAACCCGTCTTAACAAAGAAGAAATCAAAGAAACTAAAGTAGGTTTCAATCGCTTAATCAGTAATCCTTTTTTGGTAAAACATGTAAAACTTGTTGCAAAATAACAATTCAATACGCTAATAATTTAATTAAGAGCGTATAAAACTATAAAATATATTGTTGGCGATCTGAAACCGGCTCAAAATCTTATAATTCAAAATCTTTCGTCTATATCCTAGTCAGTGTTTTTTGAAAGCAGGTACAAAAAGCCTCTGTTTGTTCCCTCTCGAAAATATTTTTTCAGAAAAATTGCACGAGCTTAGGAAATGATCCATAATATGTTGGAACGTGATTAGGTACCCAAAATAAATAAGAAATACTATTTACGTTATTTGATATCTTCTGTTTTTTTATTAGAAGATTCCTATTTTTGAAACTTCAATGAAAATTTCCTGTTGTTTAAAAAATTATAATGATCATAATGATAATTTTTAAAAAGGTGCAAAGACTATTGTCTAGATTAATTTAAATGCATACTTCCTTTAAGAAAGCTAAATATGTTAAACCTTAATTACAAATATCAAAATCCCAAAATTTCTATATCGCAAAAAATTTTAGCGTTCTTTGGTTTCACGATAAGTAAGAGGTGATCGTCGTTCTCGTTGGATTAATTTCGTATAATCGGACCGTTTCTCATTAGGTGTACGTCCCAATGCCTACCAATCCACAATATTTTGACTCAGGTCTAATTACATGACTGATTTAATTAATTGTATTATTTTTATGCCGCCCCAATTTTAAGTCCCAAGGGATATACTGTAACCACCAAAAGGACTGAAACTTTGTCACGACTGGTTAATTATACGGAAGGATTATTTCTCCCCCAACTACGTCTAAGTATTTTCATCAATTAATTAATTACTAGAAGCGGTCGACAGAGTAAGGTATAAAATTTCAATTAATAAATCACACGTTTATTCATAAAGGCCCTATTCTAGAATTAACACATTTAGTGCCAATTCTCTGACTATCTTTAAACTATTATTTTTTGAAAAGAAATAGACTATTTCAATATGAGTGGTTTGTACACCTTAATAAGCAACGATATCTAAACTTACAATTAAATCGTAGATTTATTCAATTATTTTATTAAATAAGACAACCCGTTTTGGATTTAAATCCTCTTAAAAATCTACTCCAGGGATTTGGAATCAAGCTCAGTTAATAAACTTTTGACATACAGTCATAATTCGTAGCTGATGATCCTCAAAACTACCGAAGAAGCATACATAAGAAATCACGGGGCAATAGAAATTTTGATCGATCAGCTGATTGATGTGATTTTACCAGCCAATGATGGAGACATAGTGATCCTCATCAACTCTCAATTTGATCTTCAATTTAGGATTAACCTGGATTCTATTTTTTCAAGCTCGGGTCTTTTTCTTAAAGATGGGTGAAGTTGGGTGCTTTTCTACGAAGTCTAATTCTGCGAACTCTGATGCTTGGTGCACCAAAATCAAGTTTTTTTGGAGTCTCAAGCTCAGTGTATTGCACCCTGCTATCGCAGTCGTGGGTTTTATCAAATACTGAAATGATCGAATAGCTTCGATCGAATTTCTTTAAGAGTGTCTTAAAACCTTTGTCTCATATTCCAGCTAAGGCTGTTGTGAATGGAGGACCAAAAATATCCCATACGCTGGAGTCCATTTAAAGTGCTCAGATTATGGCAGAGCACTAGGATCTGGTAGTCTACAGGTGTTTCCACACTTGTCCCTCGTACCAGTCATTTAACCTGAGCTTAATATCTGTCTGACTTTTTATGTCACACGCACAATTGCTCAGCTTAGAGACCTGGAATCAAATTGAGCTTGCATTCGTAACGGTGAGTTTATATTTATGTATGAGCCATACAGAAACTTGGCTACTTGTACTGCAACTGAAAAAAGTAAACGCGTACATGAAGTTTAGTATACAGAAACTATTTGAATCCCAATATCTCATTTTGTCGCACAATTACAAAAATATTGCATTATTATTAATTTTACATTTTATTTTTAAATTGTGTTCGAAAAAGAAGAATAATCGCTCACATTCTGTGCGAATTTGTCTTCTTTTAAACACGTAATTTTATTATCTTAATTAAGTATTTACCTTTGAATCTGACTAATGGAATGTAAATATATCAGCATGCTATGCTTGCCATGTATAACCTATGAGATGAAGAGCATACGTTATATTATATAATACATAATGAAGCATGAGAACATCCATTTTTTGCACTCTTATAAAATTCTTTATTAATATATTAATCATTCCTATATTTACTTTAAAAAAATGTAGGTCGTTTATACTCTGGTGTTCAGCTTAGTAATTTTTCTTGATTCTATTGGTTTCCGAAAATAAAAAAATTTTGGAGCATTTAAATTTTGTGGTCCTTACAGGTTTTTTTCTTAAACTTTTCCTGTTTCTTTAATAGAATAGGCCAATACTGCCCGATATTTCTGCAATCTTAATCTACTATTTTGTTATCCCGATAAACATAGATTGCCTAATAAAAAAAAATTTTATGGCTCATTATCACATTATACAAGCAGTTAATTTTTATAAATATACTAATGAAACTTAAAACTTTCAAAGGCATTTGCTAATGACTGTTTGTCAAAATGAGAACATGTATGTTTTTTTCATGTGAAGGCTTTATTTTCATACGCGAAAGATAATTCTCCTTGTTGCCAAACTGCTGCTAAACAATTTTTAAAAGCAGCGACCAGAAACGTTTGCGGATTCGACAGAAGTCACGCATGTGCAGTTATATTTCAAAGAAAGTCATTTTAGGTCATACAAACTATCGAAATATCGTGTCGCACTGTTTTTTTAAAAAATATTTGTGTAAGTAACATTTTTTGTTTTGTTTTAATGGCGAGTGGAAATATATTATTAAAAAAAAATTAAAAAACACAAAATATTATGGCTTTAATAGGTCCTAATACACGGCTCCACGAAATCGTCATTTTTTAAAATTTTGCGGACAAATTGTACAATACCTAAAAAATAATAAATTATCTTTAACTTTCTTAGAGTTAAGTTTATAGTTTGACTGCTATTCCTGGCTTTCATCGTGGCCGACCTTCGTCTTCTACTCCAGGGAGAAATAACTCACCTGATAGTCCTCTTTCTGGTTCTGAACCTTCTCTTCGTGTCAGATCCAGGTCACCACGACCAGGCGCATTCTCCTCCTGCTCTGCCCATGGTTTCTCCTCCAATGCATCGTTCTCGAGACGAATTCCAATTTGGAATTGAATAACTGAGATTTATTCGGCTGAGTCCATCTGCGAATCCACTCCGGACATTTGAACTTCGAAGATACACATTTCTTGACAATAATTCACTTAGAATATAAAACGGAATTAACAGGTATGAGCCTGTGCCAACCCAACAACAAATTATGTTATCATCATCTGATGGTAATATCTGTGCACTATTCCAGACTCATAATATTCTTGCTGGAATATAAAAAGATTTGATTCCAATATCAGACGTTCGAAAACTAACATGGAAAGCGGCATTGTTACCAAAAATATGTTAGTTGTATTAGAAGCCGGATCTACATTTTGCAAGTAACTGGTAATGATAATAAACAGTCAATGCATTATGGTTCTCGTGGCTTCAATCTTTCGTCTATACCCCAGGCAGTATTTTTCGAGAG
Organism: Druon quercuslanigerum; assembly: GCA_010014905.2. Taxonomy (NCBI): domain Eukaryota; kingdom Metazoa; phylum Arthropoda; class Insecta; order Hymenoptera; family Cynipidae; genus Druon; species Druon quercuslanigerum. The sequence goes on along the minus strand of JAAAKG020148412.1, from coordinate 2,971 downwards.
CAGGTCAATCAATTTTTTATCGATTTAAAATTTAAAACTAAAACTGCTAAAATCGTGTTGGCCCTGCTTAAATAATGTCGGTTGCGATCGCTAATAAACAAATAATTTTCTGTATAGTGGTGGCCGTAACCTAGAAATATTGAACTGAAATTTTAGTTCTTTTTTTAGTACTATCAATTAATTTTTCGTAAATATGCAGTGTGCTCGCACTTGAGTGTTTGTGTATGTACAAGTGTTTCTGAGCATTACATCAAAATTATCTGTTGACTAGTGGATATTACCTCTTTTGGATATTTGTCGCGGATAACTCGTCGCGGATGTAAAGGCCTTGTGATGCGTTTTTGTGCTCTGGATGTCAAACTGCTCACCAACCTGGTTGTGATCCACGTCCACCGTCTCTTGATGATGGGCCCTATGACAAATGTTGCTGTCAAAGATCTCCGACTTCGCCAAAACCACCTTCTGCACCTATTACTGTTTGCGACATGGTTAGAATAATGGAAAGTGGGTTCTATTCTATAAAGCAAAAACGTGAAATGGAGATAACTTCCGTAAATTCGCTTTTGGAGAAATTCGACAATCTTTCTTTGCAAATTGACAACGCTATTTTACTAATTGAAAACACAAAAAAGTAAGTTGCAGACTTAACTGCCAGGATGGATGCTGCTGAAGGTACGATTAACAAATTAAAATTGGTAAATACCTCCCACCCATCAAGTGACATCAAGTCAGTCATCAGTCAATGTTTTATCTAAAATGGAACAGAGATTCTCCAGGAAAAATAATCTCACAATCTTTGGCCATCGCGAGGATCAAGGATTCGGCCGATGAAGCAAACACTTATCTCATCGGAAGCATATAATCCACTCTTTCGATCGTTCCTCAATGCGAAGATAGGTGCCGTCAACATGAAAGATGCTGGCAAAATGAATCGAATGAAATCAATATTGATAACACCCGAGAAAAAAGAAGCTCAGTTCGTCAAGTTATCAGAAGTCAGTAGGGAGCTTGCCTCCCGTCTCCTAATGGGAGAAGTAGATCTTGCGGTGAAGTTTCGTCAAAGCATTTTAGATGTTACAAAGGAGAAACAGCTTACGAAAGTAATCTTGCCAAACGCCACTTCAAGCAAGTAGGATCACTTGTCTCTGTCCTTCATTACACTTTACTACTATAACGTCAGGGGCTCACGTACTAAACTAAATTTGTTGCTTCGAGAAAATGTCATTATTTTTTATAAAATATGGCTCAATGCAAGAATTTATAACCTTGGTTTGGTTTTCCTAGGCTAGGATATCGTTCGGTGTGATACAAGCATTCTTACTAGCGTCGGAATCACCACTAATATTAATAAGGTCGAACATGTGCCCGTAAGATTCTTTATCAACTCTGACACACACATAATTGGGGCTTTTCACATTCCTCCTAATTCTAACTTACAGCGCTATATTGACTTTAGTACTATATGTAAGGTGGTTCTTGCCCAACTAAGCAACAAATTCATTGTTCACAGGGCTTTCTTAGACTTATTATTTACTAAAAGTATTGTTGACACCTTAAAGTGGTTCAACTATTTCGCGTAGATTACTATCATCCTCCCCTCACACTTGATCTTAGAGGGGGCTTTGTAGCTAGCGATTTAAATTATCTCACTCCTAACTTTGTCCGATTTAATTTTAAGGAAGCGAAAACTGCGGCAATTAGTAGAACCTCTGTATACTTAGATTTTCACTTCAATTAATGATTTCATACCCACGAAAATTCTTAAAAACTGCTTCTATCCCCCTTGGGTTAAAATTAATTTGAAATATCGTGTTATTTTAAAGAAACTTGCTCATGCTAATTACAAGCAATCTCGCAATCGCACCAATCACAACGAAATTTAAATCTTTGATCGCAATGTAAGAAGCTTTGGAATGCTTGTTAAGTCCTTTCTTACTAATACTAAATATGCCATTATATTTAATTGCAAATATTTTTGGAATTACATACATGCTACTAGAAATTATAATAATAAGTCTAACGAAATGTTTTTTCCAAAGAACACGCGAACACTAATAGGGTATAGCTGAACTTTTTTCCAAACATTTTATGTATGTTTCTAAAGAACCGATCTATAGCGATCTCCATTTTAATCAAACTGATGTTGTAGGCCTCTCCAATTCCAAAATCAGTAGGAATGAAATTTGGAGCAAGCTTTCTAAATTAGGTCAGAATAAAGGGGCAGGTATAGTTGTTACCATATTTAAACCAGGTAACCCTAAGGATGTTAAAACTACAGACCGATAAATGTACTGAATTTCATTGCTTTAGTTTTTAAGATTATAATTGTAGGCCATCTTTACCTTGCTTCTATTATCAACATTATAGAGGAGCAGCACGGCTGCTTATAAACGCAGTTTATAGTGATTTTTCTAAAGCGTTTGACACAGCTGACCACGGAATAATAAATAAATAAATAAAAAATTATGGATATATCATGATACTATTATATTTACCAATAAAATTAAGGCGTCTTGAGTGGGTTGGCGTCTTGGGCTTGGCCTGGGAGATGTTGGAGGGGCTGCTGCTTATTACCTCGCAAAAATGTTAGTTTAAAAAAGGACAATCGAATGTTTACTACTTAATAACATACTTTGTCTATAACCCATAACATTTCAAATAATTTATAATATTAAACAGAGAACGTTGTAGATTATTCGTTTCTAAAGCAATGTTTTAGCGTGTAACGAGCCAAACCCCGGCTCGCTACATATAGGCCTGTACCCCAGCCTATCGGTATTTACGGATTCGAGCGTATAGGTGGATGAACTTTGGACCGTGAGTCATCACTTGCACACGGCACGACTGTGCAAAGGTCCAAAGTTCATCGATTCACTCGGTCCGACTATCCCCGCTTCCACCCAGACCGAACGGTGCGCCGGCGCACCCCACCAGACGACCAGACGCGACGGGACTATAAGAAGGACATGCA
>JAAAKG020148411.1:0-10259 GCA_010014905.2 Druon quercuslanigerum | reverse complement strand
CTTCTTTAAAGTCTATTTCAAGAATCACTATCCGTCCCATTTTTTTTACCGAATCCCCCTTTTTCTCCTTAAATTTTAAAAATCCCCTAAATTCGAGATTATCCATTCAATTTTTCTTTTTTCTCCCTTTTTTTCAAGGTTTCGATTCCTTTTTAAGGAGCCAAAAACAAAAATTCAAGATATTAAAAAAAAAGAAGCTTTGAAAGAGATTTTTGATGATATAAATATAAAACAAGGAAAGTGAGGAGATTTTTTTCTCGAAAATAGAGAATTAAAGAGATCAATTTTTAACTAAAATAATGAATTTCAAACAAAATTGTTGAATAAAGTAAAAAAGACGAATTTTTTATTAAACAATTAAATCTAAAATTCAAAAAGATTAATATTCTGCCACAAAAGACGAATTAAACCAAGAGAGGAGTTTTTAATTAAAGTGATGAATATTTAGCCAAAAAGGATGAATTCTTAACAAAAAATTATAATAGTTCATATTTAAACCGAAAAATATTTTTGTTTCAAATAAAAATCAGTTGCATTCATCAAACAAAAAAGAATTTTCGAAAAATAATTGATTTTTTTAACCTGATTGCGAAATTTACAAATCAAAAACACTAATTTTCTGCATACAAAATTTAATTTAAAATTCAAAAAGATTAATTTTCTACTAATCAAGATGTATCAAGCAAACAGAGGAATTTTTATCTAGAATTTTATCTAAAATAAAAAAAATTAAGTTTTAACAGGTTCGCTCAAATTTTACCCCAGTAGTTGAATTTCCAACAAAAAGATATGAATTTTGAATGAAAAAATGTGATAGTTTATATTTAAACAAAAAGGATTGTAATTTTTGAGTCTGAGACAAATTTTCTACAAAACAATTGAATTTACAATCTATATATTTCAATAAAAAAAGCTTTTAGTTTTAAATAAAAAATAGTTGAATTCATACAAAAAACACAACTTTTCCAGAAAAGAGTTGATTCATAACAGGTTTATTATCAACCAAAAATTTGTATTTTTAAATAGAAAAGATTAAATTGCTACAAATAAATGAAATTTAAAATCAAAAAGACAAATTTTTAATGAAATAGTTGAAGTTTACACCAATAAATATTTGCAGCCCACATCGAAAAAAGATGTTAACGGCCTTGTGAAATTTTCGAGCAATAAAGATGAATTTTCTACAGAACAGTTGAATTTTGAACCCAAAATGATCAATTTACAACAAAAATGTTTTTTTAAACTAAATTATTTAGTTTTTAACAAAATAATTCATTTTTAATTAATAATTTATCGTTAAAGTTAAAAACTTATTTTTGTGGTTGATAATTTGACTACTTTGTTGAAAATTCGTTGTTTTTTCCAACTTAAAATTTATTTATCGCATCCTTGGTTGAAAATTGATTTTTTTAGTTGAAAATTCAGCTATTCGTTTATAACTGTATGCATTTTTTAAAAATTCATATAATAAATATGAATTTTCAAAAAATGCATACAGTTCTTTAAAATTAATTTTTTTGTTGAAACATTACTTTAATTAAAAATTAATTTCTTTGGTGAAACATTTAATTGAAAAAGACATTAATTCCGGTTGACAATGCATTTTTTTAAACTCAACAACAAAGTATGTTGAAAGTTGAACTGCCCTTATAAAAATTTATTTTTTTGCTTAATAATTTTGTATTTAAGCTGGAAAATTATTTGTTTGGTTGAAAATTAATCTTTTTTGTTTAAAATTCATTTTTTAAAGATCAATTGTTTTAGTTTAAAATTAAACTTTTTTCGTTGAAAATTAATCTTCTTGGTTCAAAATTCATTTTTTTGTTTGTTAAAGATTCATCATTTGACTTAAAGGTTGATCTCTTATGTTGAAAATTTAACTGTTTTGTTAAAAATTTAATTTTGTTTCAAAATGAGTTTTTTTCTGCCTTAAAAACTAATTTTGTTAAATGAACATTTATCTATTCCATTTTTGGTTTAAAATTAACCTTTTTAGATAATAATTCAATAGATGGGTTAATTTAATATGACTGACTGTTTCAGTAAGTCAAGTTGACTAATTCGAAAACTCACTTTTGACTGATTTGTCAGTTTTCGAATCCGCATTAATTCAATCAGTCAAAATTGAAAAGAAATCGATCACTCTTGACTGATTCAATTTTAAAGTATATAACAAAAAATGAAATTTATACATAATTTTGTCAACTAGATATAAACTGTATATAATTTTGTCGCTTCGGAAAATTATTTTTAAACAAATTATTTTGCACCTTCAAACAAAAATAATTATCGTAATATTGTCGCTAAAAATATTATGATAAAAAATGTAACTAAAATCAGTAAACAATTTTGATTCACTTAGTGATGCAACCGTCAAATAAGGAAAATTATGTCAAGTACATGTTACTTACTATGAAATAAATGAGCGACTCATTATGTTTTTTTAAGAGTACATTACACAAGGGTATAATACAATGGAAAATATAGAATATAGGCTTGAATTTATAGGATTCCTGCAACTATTATTTTGCATAAGAAAATGTGCAGAAGTTACGGTTAGTGATCTTGGAAAGCTTCACGGTTACTTGCAGGTTTAACAAATAGTGACATTGCACATGTATTTATCGCGAAACGAATGAGGTAATTTCTACACTGAACACGGTGTGTCTGAACCATGTTTAAATGAAAGTTCCAGGTTAACGGTATTTTTTTTATTGTTTATGGCAATATGGCATCCCACGAACATTTAAATATGAAAATAAAAATAATTGTCGGATGCTTTTTGAAAAAAGTCGATTTTTACATTTAATTAATACAAAAAGAAAAATTTTAATTTAAATAATCAAAGGGGAACTTTTAAGAAAAATCGATTTTTGTACTTAATTGCTAATAAATAATATTTTTATAAGATGATCTGATAAATATTGACAAGCTTTTTATTTAATAGATTTTGCTTATGTAACGTGCTTGTTCTTTACCTCACATGATTTCAAATTAAAATAACCGGAGGGGTATTTTTTGTAAAAACTCGATTTTTTTTTATTAAGAAATGATAACATTTTTATAAGCTTATATGGTTATCTATCTATCAACTCACGAAAGTTTTAAGTAGAAAATTTAAATAATCGGAGGGGCGCTTATTTAAAAAGCACTCGATTTTCGTATTCAATTACTAAGGAATGAATAAATTTTAATCATATTATATTCCAGATATTGGTTGACATTTTTTTAAACAGATTTTTAAATAGATTTTTTAAAAATTAATTGCTGACGTATGACATTCCACAAACGTTTTAAAATAAAAATACTTGGAGGTATTTTTTTACTCGGTTTTTGTATTTAATTGCTAATAAATGAAATTTTTTTATGATTATATGATGAATAATAGTTAAATCTTTGTTTATTAAATTTTTTTATTCAACGCATTGGCCTTTAAACTCATAATCCATTAAAGTTGTAAATAATCAAAGGCTTGTTTAAAAAAAACTCCATGTTTGTATTTATTTAGTAATAAATGACCACTTTTTAAAAAAATTATATGGCAAATATTGGCAAAAAATTTATTTAATAGATTCTTATTATTTAGTGTGGCTGTATGTAATCCCACGAACCTTTTAAGCTGAAAATGAAAGTTATCGGTGGGGCGTTTCTTTAAAAAAAACTCGAACTTTTTATGTAATTACTGAGAAATGAAGAAATTTTCATCAGATGATGTTGTAAATATTGTTTAACGTTTTTTGTGAATACATTGTTTTAATCAATTCTGTTTATGTTATCTCAAAAACGTTTTAAAATTAAAATAATCGGAGGGGTATTTTTTTTAAAGAAAAAATAACTATTTTTGTATATAATTATCCAAGGATTTCTGAATTTTATTAAATTGTCCTGAATTCCTTCGAATCATTTTGAATTCACCCTGAATTCTTTTAAAATCGCTTGAAAACCACTGTTTTAGTTACTATAGTCAATTTAAAAAATAAAAAGATCACTTCAGTCACCTTCTTCAATAAATTAACACAGAGAATCCAATAATTTCTTAATTTAATTTAATTTTTTTTAATTCCTTTGAATTAATTTGAATTTACACTAAAATCTTTGGATTTCCATGGAAGTCCGTTATTTTAGTCACTATAGTAACTTTTCCCTTAAATTATAACACAGAAACCCAAAGATTGAAGAATTTTATTTCTTTTCTTTGAATTCTTTTTGAATTCTTTTGAATTCTTTTGAATTATTTTAAATTCTTTTGAATTCTCTTAAATTCTTTTGAATTCTTTTAAATTCTTTTGAATTCACCTTAATTTCTGTGGCATTGCCTTGAAATTCATTGTTCTGGTCACTATTACTTACTTTTTTAAATAAAAAGATATTTTCAGTCACTTTTTTCATTTGAATTATTATCACAGACAAACAAAAAATTTATAAATGTCATAGAATCGTTTAAAATCCCTTTGAATTCGTTGAACTTCCCTTAAAAGCCACTGTTTTAGTCACTATATATACTTTTTAAAATAAAAAGATCACTTTTTCCACAAATTATAACACAAACAACCCAAGAATTTCTGAATTTTATTAAATTGTCTTAAATTCCTTCGAATCGTTTTGAATCCACCCTGAATTCTTTTGGAATCGCTTGAAATCCACTGTTTTAGTCACTATAGTGACTTTTAAAAATAAAAAGATCACTTCAGTCACCTTCTTCAATAAATTAACACAGAAAATCCAATAATTTCTTAATTTAATTCAATTTTTTTTAATTCCTTTGAATTAATTTGAATTTAATCTAAAATCTTTGGATTTCCCTGGAAGTCCACTATTTTAGTCACTATGGTAACTTTTTCCTTAGATTATAACACAGAAACCCAAAGATTGAAGAATTTTATTTCTTTTTTTTGAATTCTTTTGAATTCCTTTGAATTCTGTTGAATTCTTTTGAATTCGTTTGAATTCTTTTGAATTCTTTTGAATTCGCCCCAATTTCTGTGAGATTGCCTAGAAATTCACTGTTCTGGTCACTATTAGGTGACTTTTTAAAATAAAAAGATCTTTTCAGTCACTTTTTTCATTTGAATTATTATCACAGACAAACAAAAAATTTATAAATGTCATTGAATCGTTTTAAATCTCTTTGAATTCGTTGAACTTCCCTTAAAAGCCACTGTTTTAGTCACTATAGATACTTTTTAAAATAAAAAGATCACTTTTTCCACAAATTATAACACAAACAACCCAAGAATTTCTGAATTTTATTAAATTGTCTTAAATTCCTTCGAATCGTTTTGAATTCACCCTGAATTCTTTTGGAATCGTTTGATATCCACTGTTTTAGTCACTATAGTCAATTCAAAAAAAAAAAAAAAGATCACTTCAGTCACCTTCTTCAATAAATTAACACAGAGAATTCAATAATTTTTATATTTAATTCAATTTTTTAAAATTCCTTTGAATTAATTTGAATTTAATCTAAAATCTTTGGATTGCCCTGGAAGTCCACTATTTTAGTCACTATAGTAACTTTTTCCTTAGATTATAATACAGCAACCCAAAAATTAAAGAATTTTATTGAATTTCTTTGAATTCTTTTGAATCCTTTTGAATCACTGATTTTTTTTTTAATTTCCTGTAATACTTATAGATTTTCTTAGATTTTTTCACTCATTCTATTCACTCTCATTTATCTGAATCCAATGAGTCTTTCTTACATTGATTTTTTTCTATTTACGTGAACTGTTTTTAATTTATCTTGATTTCGTATCAAATTAATTGAACTGTCTTGAATTCCTTTAAATTATAGAAAATTCGTACCAGTTTTACTGAAATCAATCGAAAATTTCTTCTTTTTTTTTGAATTTTACTATATTTGACTCAATTTTGTGGATTTTTAAAACAATTTTTTCAGAATCACCTTGAAGTTCTTTAAACTCACCTTGATTTATTTTGCATTTGGCCAATTCTATTGAACTCCCTTGAATTTTTATCAATTCCTTTCAATTCCTTTTTTTTTATTTTTAATATTTTGCTCAATTGCATTCTTTTAAATCCTTATAGATTTTATTTAGTGTCTTGATTTCCTATGAATTCTTCAAAATTCACTCAAATTTGACTGAAATTTGTGGATTTTTTACAACTTATTTGAATTTATCCGGAATTATTGATTTATTTTTTCATTTCTTAAAATTCTCTTGGTTCTTAGCTATAGCTGAGTTCTTATGAACTCAGTTTAATTCTTCGGCGTTTTATCCAATTATTTTTTATTTTCTTCCATTTTTCCGAATTCACTAAAGTTTTTCTGAAATCAGTAGAATATTGCGAAATAAAAAAAAATTTCTAATCTCCTAAATTTTTTAATATCTCACCTTCAATCTGCATGAATTTAATCCAATTCTGCTTATTTTTCTTAAATTTCTTTAAATTCACATAACTTTGTGTGTGGTATTTTTAAAAAATTTTTTCAATTCTTTTAAATTTGGTTGTAATTGCCTTGAATTCAGTACACTCCCACCTTAGTCAATTTGATGGAAATGTTTTGATTTATAAAGTTTTAAATTTTGTTTAGTTTTTTCAACTTATTTTAAATAATTTTGAATTAATCCTGATTAATCTATTCATAAAAAAAGAAAAATTTTAATTAAAATAATCAAAGGGGTACTCTTTACAAAAAATCGATTTTTGTATTTAATTGCTAATAAATAAATATATTTTTATAAGATAATACGATAAATATTTACAAATTTTTTGTATTATAGATTTTTCTTATGTAATGTGTGGATATATCCTTTGCCTCACAAACAATTTCAAATTAAAATAACCGGAGAGGTATTTTTGGTAAAAACTCGACTTTTTTATTTTATAACTAAGAAATGAAAATATTTTTATAAGCTTATAATGTTTTCAGTTGAAAATGTAAATAATCGGGGGGGTGGGGGGGGGCGCTTCTTTAAAAGTACTCGATTTTTGTATTTAATTACTAAGGAATGAATCAATTTTAATCATATTATATTCTTAATAATGGTTAACATTTTTTTAAACAGTTTTTTTAAAATAGATTTTTTTTAAATTAAATGCTTACGTCTGCCATCCCACAAACGTTTTAAAATAAAAATAATTGGAGGAATTTTTTTTACTCGGTTTTTGTATTTAATTGCTAATAAATTAAATTTTTTTAAGATTATATGATAAATGTTAGTTAAATCTTTATTAGATTTTTTTATTCAACGCATTGGCCTTTAAACCCATAAACCATTAAAGTTGTAAATAATCAAAGGGTTGTTTAAAAAACCTCTATGTTTGTATTTATTTAGTAATAAATGTCGACTTTTTATAGGATTATATGGTTGTAAATATTGTTTAACATTTTTTGTCAATACATTGTTTCATTAAATTCTGTTTATGTTATCTAAAAAACGTTTTAAAATTAAAATAATCGGAGGGGTATTTTTTAAAAAGAAAAAGTAGCTATTTTTGTATATAATTACTTATAAATGAAAGAATTTTTATAAGCTCATAAATAAATATTGGTAAACTTTTTGTTTAATAGAGTTTTCTTATTTAATGTCGTTTTATTTCATTCGAAAAAATGGTTTAAATTCAAATAATCGGATATGTGTATTGTGAAAAAAAAATCGAATGTTCTATTAAATTACTAAAGGAATGAAGAAATTTTTTCATTAGATTATATGGTAAATATTGTTGAACATTTTTTATTGAATGTTGTCGTCTGTCATCTCATAAACGTTATTAAAAGAAAATAATCGAAGGGATGTTTCTAAAAAAACGCGATTTTTGTGTTCAATTACTAAGAAAGGAAGACAATTTTATAAGATTATATGGTAAAACTGGTAAACTTTGTTTAATAAATTTTTCGTATTAAATGAAGAAGCAGTTCAACTTATTTGATTTAACCAAGTAGTTAAATATTCAACTAACAAAAATTTAATTTGATAGCAAATATTTGCATTTTTAACAAAAAGGATTTCAACCAAATTTCTTAATTTTGTAGTCAAAAAATGATTTATCTACAAAACAGTTCAATTTTCAATCCGCAAATATGATTTTTCAGACAAAAATATGATTTTCAGCCAAAAATAGGAATTTAAAGTAAAAATGAATTTCAAAACAAATATTTTAATTTTCTACCTAACATTTGAATTTTCAAAACAAAAAGACGAGTTTTCTACAAAACAGTTCAACTTTAAAGCTAAAAATATGAATTTTCAACTAAAAAAATTTTTTTTAAAGAGTTTAACTTTAAACTAGCTATTTGATTTTTCAACAAAAAATAAATAAATTCTCTTGGAAACGTGTAATAGTCAATTTTTTATAAATAAGAATTTTCTATACCTAAAAAGGTCAGTTTTCAAGGAAAAAGAAATTTTTTTAACAAAATGTTGGAATTTTAATTATAAAACCAATTTTTAATATGAAAAATTATGTAAAGGGATAAACTTTCAACTAAAATTATGAATCATAAGAAAAATGAATGAAAAAAAAGATGATTCAAACCAAAAGCTGACTTTTTAACGAAGAAGATTAATTTTATAAAAATGGAATAGTTCAATTTTCAAAGAAAAAGATGAATCTTCAACAAAAAAAATTAATTTTGTACTAAGCAGTTGTACTTTTAACTATTTAGTTGGGTTTTTGACAACAAATATCAAGTTTTAACAAATTAGTAGTCACAGACTTTTCATCTATAAATATTATGATTTTCTTATTGTAATTTCAAATTTATTATGTTTAATAAAATAGTATAAATTTTAACCAAAACGGTGATTAAAAAAAGATTTTTTAAACAAAAGAGTTAAATTATCAACCAAATAAATTAATTGTGAAGCAAAAATACGAATATTTGAACTAAGAACATTCATTTTCTACTTAAAAAGTCTAAATTTATTTAGTTTTGTAATTTTAATTTCACTGAATCCCCCCCTTCCCAATTAGTAACATTGTTTATGGACGATCCCTTATAAAAACTTCTTCGTTTCTTTGTAATTAAATACAAAAATTTACTTGTTTAAAAAGCGCTGGATCTTTTGTTTTCATTTACATCTTAAAAATGTTGTGGGATGAGATATTACCATAAAAAATTCGATTTATCTGGAATTTTTATTATTTCTTAAATTTTCACTACAATAGAATCCTACCAAGCGATATCAGCTACACGAGTTGTGTAAGGTGTAAACTGTATAAATTGTATTCTTTGCCGAGGCTCATGTATTATTCTACTTAATTTGCATGACTGGCGCCGCATTGGTCATTTATTCTGTAGCGAAAAAGTGGATCACACCCCCTGCAATTTCGGAAATGATTACTTTGCATTACGTGAGTGGAAAAAGACTGAGGATATCTCTTACGCAAGAAAACTGATATTTAACCATTTTTTACCATTGTTTTTAAAAATATTGAGAAACTAATTTTTTCTTTATATAATATTAAAGACTGTAATCTTAACATCAATTTGTTAATGAATACACAAAAAGGCGTCAAAAGTACAAATAAGTGCAATACTTACGGGTTGTAAAGTTGATTACGTAAATACTTTTGATGTTTACACTTTGCTGTCTATAAACTAAAGATAATGAGTGTTTTTATTCTCTTCACTATTTTTCATATCGCAAATAACAATTTATAATGTAATTAAATTAGATCTGAAGGTCATTAGGTCATTTTTTCTTGGCTCTGAAATTTTAATTGACTTTTTCAGGAGTCAGTAACTTGTTATCCAATCAACTTTTATTGTTTATACTTTTTTAAATCGCTTTAAATCACTTTTAAATTATAGCTCACAGAGCCCAAGAATTTCTGAATTTTAATCAATTATTTTGAATTTCTTTGTAACACGTAGAAACCAAGAATTTTTGAATTTTAATAAATTATTTTGAACTTCTTTGAATTATTTTGAATTCTTTTGAATTCACTATCAGGGCTTCCACCCTACCTGTAAAACCTGTAAAACCTGGAATTGTCAGGGCATTTTTATATACCTGAAAAAACCTGGAAATGTCAGGGAATTTTTTTTCAAGAGAGTAGTTAATTTTTTTTAATTGCAATTATAAATGGATTAACACGCTCTTTTGTTTGAAATTTTTTTTTTTTTTTGACTAAAAGTTCAGTTTATAAAGTTAATTCCAAGTGGAACTTTAACTATTTTGTTTTAATTTTTTTTTTGTTATTGAAAATTAATATTCCTACTTAAAATATAACTATTTAATATTTGTTTGAAAAATGTATTTCAAAATTCATGTTTTTGGTTGCAAATT
>JAAAKG020148410.1:0-10259 GCA_010014905.2 Druon quercuslanigerum | reverse complement strand
ACGTACAAACAACTTGTACCCTCTTTTGTGACCAGAATAAGCATCGGATCAAAAAAATGTTCGGGACTTTTTTGCTTCTTTTTTTGTGCACAACCCCCCACAAAATTAACTACAGTACTCGCGGGACACCCTGTATACATGATATACAATTTGAGCGACAAACTCGAGTGCGAAGCACGAGATACGTGATGAGAACGTAAAGCCGAAGAAGCTTTAACAAAAGACTGCTGTGACCTATAGTTTTAAAAAGTCTCGGTACAAGTGTGGGGAATATACTAAGACCGAACGCGTAGTGCAAGGTAAATACATTATCAAGCGCGAAGCGTGAGATACGTATATATATTATCGAACACGAAGCGTGAGAACCAACAGTCGTGCGCCCTAGGCGCCCTTAAAGTTGGAAGTGAAACGAGTCTCGAGGGCAGCTTGTCACGAGAGCAGATTTTTGTATTTATTTTCCTGAAGAATAATTTTCTACCCAGAAAGACAAGTTTCTAACAAAGCATATGAATTTTTTTACCAAACAGTTGAATTTTCAACGAACTAGATTAATTTCTTACTCAAGAAAACGACTTTTTAACAAAATACCTGAATTTTCCACCAAGTAATTGAACAATGCTATTCTTCTCTTATAAGCAATTAACAATATTTAATACCGCACACCCCACATACATTTTTAGTAAATTTAGAAGTTAGGCCTCCGATTGAAGGGACTAAAGGTAAAATGTGTCTTTTTAATTTTAGCCATCGCCATTGCATAAATGTGGTGGCCAGGAGTAAGGTTCTCATACAATAGAATAAATACGTGTGTTGCAAACAACGTCAGACACGAAAAATATTAAGGTAAAAGTTTGCGAGTTCAAAAAAGTTCTATGAAAAATAACTTTTTCTTTTGCAATATCTTTTAGTTTGTACGATAAAAATTCAAAAACTACATTTCAAGGGAAAAGTATTCTCCTGGTATTCAAAAATGACTAAGCCGGCACAAAGCTACCCGTGTCGAAAAAATCTTTTGGCGCTTACCTGCCCCAGACCAGACTGCCAGTTCTGCCTAGCCCCAGGCCAGACCGTCTGGTCAGCCGGTAAGTATAGGCTGGTTACCCGCTTGACAGGGGCTGGTCAGCCGATAGACAGGGGATGGTCAGCCGGTAGACATAAGATGGTCAGCCGCGAGTTATTGGCTCGTCAGCCACTAATTAATGGCTGATTAGACAGTAGTGGGAAGATGGTAAGCAGCTTTTGCTCGAGACGTTGACTGTAAATTGCTTTGAGGATACGCTCAAAAAGAAAAACAGGATTTTCTAGAAAAATTTATTTTAAAAAATGTTTAATATAATCATTTAAAATAAAAATTTTGTTAAAAAAATACCCTGCCATCACTAAAATCAATAAATTTAATTATCTTTTCCCACAGTTATTTTTTTATAATAGATAAAATATAGGTTTGTACTTACCCTTTAGTTAATAACTTAATAAAGATTTTGTACTTTTAATGCCTCCGCTTTTCAGGTTAACTTTTTGATGAATAAATATATTATTGCAAAAATAACAAGAAACTTTTGACAGTTCGTGACACTTGATCGACATACACAAGCAGTGTTTCTGTGAGGTCGGAGCCAATCAGTATCAGAATACGTCAAGCTGTGACGTCGACTAGTAAAATGTCTGCACGACGAGGGCCAAGCAAAAAATTGCAATTGCTTGGGAAAAACTTTTTTTTTAATGACTTGCAAAAAAAAATCTTTTCACCATAGTTAAAAAATGATATATATATAGACCCTCTAACTTTTTTGAAATGACAAAAAATTACAGTATCTAACTTAGATTTTTGTGTTCTTGGCTCGATGATCAGCACCAGATCTGGACCAGGCCATACAGTCAAGGTGATAAGAAAAAAGTCTTGTTTTTATACTTTAAATTTCTTATTTTTTTATAGTTTTAGACGTTCTGTAACTTTTTTGAAATATGTATAAAATCGCGGAAGGAACATAAGATATTTTTTCTTGGCTAGCTGACCCGCGCCAAACGGGAGCCAGACTGCCGTCAGACCTGAGCCAGATCAGATCTTCCAGATTAGACAGTCCAGATGAATCTAAACCTTGGCCAGATCTGTAACCAGACTGCCAGGAAATTTTCCTATACGGTTAATGTGATATTTTCCTTGTATAAGCTGAAATTGCGAAAAGAATATGAGAAAAAAATAAAAGAGTTTCGGGTTTTCCTAAAATCTTTTTTAATTCCTTTCATCAAATTTGAAAAACATGCAAAAAATCACATTTTTGGATGCCCCACTGTTTTTATTCTTCAAACTGTTATTTAAAAGGTCCTCCTAATAAGTAATAGAAGAAACGCATCCTATCAGATTTATGCTGGCAAAACTATTTTTGAGGCCGAGAGAATTTTTTTTCTAACAATATCATTTTAGAATTTTCTTGCCCACGATGAAAGATGAAGTCTGCCACAATTCGACTATTTTATTTAGAAACGGCAAACTGAAAAATTACAAAACTTTTAGAATTGCGCATCTTACGCCAGCTATAGGACGAAAAATCCGTGTCGAGACTAGGGCTCAGTAACAGAATCTCAAAACAAAAAATTTTTTAATTTCGTAAAAAAGTTTTCGAACACATTTATTGAATAACAAATTTTTGAAAAAAATATGAAATTTTTTTTGGATAAAATGATTTAAAGAAACGTGAGAAAAAAAGTTTGAAAAAAAGGTGTCAAAAAAATTTTAGTTGAAAAAAATTTTTGTTTAACAATTTTCTTTAATTTAATTTAATCTTTAATTAAATGAAGTATTTAACTATTACTACTACATTGGAACTTGTGTAACTACTTGTATCCACAATCTTCCTATACGAGCTTTAATTTATTCCTCCTTCCCAGGTGTTCGAAAAATGTCCACATCTGCTGGACGAAACTCAAGCCCCCAAGACAAGGCCAAGTCAAGGAATTGCTTTTCAAGGCCTTGAATTCTCAAGGCCATAAAGTTGGACCGCCTTGCTTCGCCTTGAAACGCGAGTTCTCGAGCTATCCTTCCTTGTGATCCTCGACTTTTTCCTTGCCATTCTTCGTCTCGAACTGCAACACGAGTTTTGTCCTTCTTATTAGCTACAATTTTCATTCATATGATGATTTGATGCTCGCAACCTCTGAAGTTTTTTTATATGAACAAATTAGAAGTATATTATCTTACCCAGAGAAACAAACTGTAGCGATACCAAAGATCTGAAGAAAAAAAAAACAAGTTTTTTGTGAACCACCCTAATATAGATTATAGGTATCTTCGCTCATGGGATTTACTACGTTTCAAATATACTGCATTCTTGCGCGCTCACTTCTCTAATATGGCTGGCTCTGATGGAGTAGCTTCCTATTGGTTAACTTTTCTTTAGTTGCGCGTGGCTAATCCATGTATCCCTAGATCATGCTACGGAACGCTACGCAAAATCTGCCTAGTATTTATGGATCATGTTTACGGCCGTGGTCTGCAACGCGTACTAGATGTTTGTGATCATATAGAATAACATATACCATCTGTTAACAATTAATAAAATAGTAAAACTAATAGGCGTGGTTATTTTTCAAAAATGTCCGTAGAAAGTAATTTTTTTGATGAAAATCAGGCACAATTGCCACAAGATCTCGAAGATGATGTTGTGCAGGAGGTTCTCAAAACTGGAACAGATCTTAGACAATATTCCAGACAAATCGAAAAAGAACTCAAAGAAGTAGAAAACAAGTCAATTCAAGATTATATAAAAGAGAGTCTAAACATAGCGAGTTTACACAACCAAATTACAGCATGTGACACTATTTTGAAGGTTAGTTGAAGCTTACCATTTTCTGAAGTTTCTTTTGTGATAAAAAAATGCTGTTTAACGAAACTTAAATAACGTTTCAGAATACTTGCAGTTTTTAATAATACATTAATATTTTATTTTATTTCCTTAATTTGAATATTTTATATCTATTTAAAATCTCACACGACCAGTATGGTCTCCAGTATGGTTCTCTAAACTAACTAACGAACCAAAGTTTGTTAAAGTTCGATGAATTCTAGACGAAAAAAGGCGGGGGAAGAGCATTTTCAGACCACATTATCACTGTTGATCAAAAATAGGCTAAAGAAGTAATTGTTTATTTTTATAGCTCCTGCTTAAAATGGCTCTGAAGCGTACGTCAATTGTTCAAAATTACCAATAACAGCAAGGTAACAGTAAAACAAAAGGGACAAGAAGGTTTTTGCAACTTATCCATTGTTTCTAATCGTCAAAATGTATGAAATATGATGTGTACCTGTCTCAAAATCACTCTTCTGTTACCCTTGTCTAACACGTTTTTTGTGTGCGAAAAGCTTCTTGCCTCAATTGTTTTATTATTATCTTGCTGTCAATTATCATTTTTAACAGAAGCCGTCTAAGTAATCTCGATCAGGATGAAAATGCTCTTCCCCACCTTTTTCATTTAGAATTCATCGATTAAAATGTTGTTGGTTAGTTAGTTTAAAGGAGCATAGTGAGAAGCCGGGATTCTAAAGTTTTACCATCGCTTGATAGATTACAAAATGTCTTTATTTGATTTTCAGAAAATGGAGTCCATGCTTTTAGGTTTTCAATCTGATTTAGGAAGTATCAGCTCTGAGATTCTTTACTTACAACGTAAATCAATAGCTATGAGCCAACAGTTATCGAATCGTCAGATAATTCGTGGACCACTTAGTCAATTTATTGAAGATATGACAGTATCTGAAGCCTTAATATCGTAAGAAAAATCATTATCAATAAAAAATGTCGTTTCCATGTAATAAGTAAAATTGTTAAAAACACAACAAATCTTTTTTTTTTTGCTAGAGGTATTATGGACTGCCCTGTAACCGAAACAGAATTCTTAGAACAACTAAAGAATCTCAATCACAAAATTAACTTTGTTAAAGAACAGAGCTTTAAGGAAGCAAAATCTTGTTTAGATGTAAAAGATATTTTAGAAAAGCTAAAGGTTAAAGCAATGAGCAAAATACGAACTTACCTTTTGGAACAGGTTTATAAATTTAGGAAACCTATGACAAACTATCAGGTACCGCAGAATAATATGTTGAAGTACAAATATTATTTTGAGTTCGTTCTCGCTAATGAAAGAAATGTAGCTGAGGAAATTTGTGGAGAATACGTGGATACGATGAGCAAGATTTATTATTCGTATTTCAAATCTTATTCATCGAGACTGATGAAATTACAAGTGAGAATTTTTTTTGAGATACTTTTAAAATCTAATATACACTTTTTCATTATTCTTTAATTACTTTATTTTATTTTCAGTTTGAGGAAGGTGCCTCAAAAGATGATTTAATGGGTGTCGAGGATACGGCAGGTAGAGGAATTTTCCATAAAACTTCCTTGAAACACAGAGGAACCGTATTTTCTATCGGAATGAGAGGCGAAGTCTTAAGTTCTGAACTTGAAGCTCCCATTATTGTTCCACATACAGCTTCCAAAATCAGGGTAAAACTTTTTAAATATATGAATGCAGGTTAAACTTACATTCCAATGTTAGTCTTGCAACCTAATCTAATGTTGAAGTTAAACGATCGTTTAAATTTAACCTTAGGTTAGCTTATAATAATCACAAGTTCATAAAATTATGATTAAACAAATTTTTCTTACAGTATCATTACGAAGCCTTATTTAGAAGCGAGCAATATGCTTTAGTCGATAATGCGTGCCGTGAATATTTGTTCCTAATAGAATTTTTTAAAGTACGGTGCCCACAAGCGATGGACGTTTTTAATCAGGTTAGTTGTTTCTTTTGTATTTTTTATTTGCATTTATTCAATTTTATTACGATTTAACACAGCTTGGTGTGTGCAAAAACTGAGAACTCGAAGATGGAGTCGTCCTGATGCCAACCCCATTTCCGTCGGATCGGCGAGGTCCATTCGACTTTTTTTATTCTTATGTAAAATGATCTTTAGATTCCAAAATAGTGTAGCTGAACTCTGGCAAATGTGCCATTCTCGACATATTTGCAATTAATTATTTATTTCTAAACGTTACATTAAACATATAATATTTGAAATTTTTTTCTTTTAGACAAGAGAAACAATATTTGTTTCGACATTTTTTCGTTCCATCGAAAATTTATTGCACAAAATCTATTAACGTGAAAAATAAGTGACAACAAATACTTTTATCAATAACCAAAAAACTATTTCACTAATGGAAAAAGTAAGGATCTTTAAAAAATATCAACTGAAATACACAATTTTGTAATGAACACTCTTTCTCTAAAGTTAATAATTTGCAAGATAACAGAGCTTTTGCCTTAAATCATTTCATCGCATTTCAACAAAGAGTCATTTGTCATTGTGCAAATTACTCTTATAGAAAAAATGTCTGTAAGAAACTATACTCACCGACTTGATAAATAAAAGTTTATCCGGAATGATCATTAAATTGTTTAAATTTATGCAAATTGGGATGATTCTTTAATTTGCTCACTTTGGATATCATTCTTTCCAAAAAAGAGGTAAAGGTGTGAAAATTGGTGTACTTATTCTTTGAAGCAGTACTAATGTGATGGTACGAGCGAAAATGGCAAAGTTTATTTATGAGGACCCGCACAATTGTTTAAATTTTGAGCGCCTATCTCTGCTTTTGCTTGTGGTAGAAAGACGGGATTAAATCTGAAATGTTTCAAAATTTAATACGCCAAAGGACGTAGAAGCCGTAGATGCTGAGCAAGGGTTACGGGGGCACATTGATGCTGTATCACAGCGGGTCCTTATATTTAAATTTTGCTATTTTCGCTTGTACCATAATACTGCTTCAAAGAAAAAGTACACCAATTTTCAATTCAAAGTGAGCAAATTATAAAATCATGCCAATTTACATAAATTTAAACCATTTAATGATCATTTCAGATAAACTTGTATTTATCAAGTCTGTGAGTATAGTTTCTTACAGACATTTTTTTTATAAGAGTAATTTGCACAATGAAAAATGACTCTTTGTTGAAAGGCGATGAACTGATTTACAACAAAAGCTCTGTTATCTTGCAAATTATTAATTTTAAAGGAATGGTTACTTTTCATTCGTGAAATACTTTTTTGTTTATTGATAAAAGTATTTGTTTTCACTTATTTTACGCGTTAATTGAATTTGTGCAGTAAATATTCGTCTGAGCGAAAAAATGCCGAAACAACCATTGTTTCTTGTGTGCTGGTCTAACAAGAGGAAAAAAATTTTCAAATTTTAAAGGTTTAATGTAACGTTTATAAAAAAAATAATTAATTATAAATATATCCAGAACGGCATTTGCAAGAGTTCTGCTACATAGTTTTGGAATTTGGAGATCATTTTACATAAGAATAACAAAAAAATCAAATGGACCTCGCCGGATCCGACGGAAATGGGTTTGGCGTTTGGACTATCGGGTTCGGAACGGGTTCAAGCTTTGCAAAAAGCGCAGAAGTTTTCAGGTACCCGAATCTTTCACATAGGGGAAGGACGGAACGTTTTGGACAAAATCAATTTAAACATCGACGCCTCTATTCAATATGGGCATATAATTTCTATAATAACTGACGAAAAAAATTAATCTTTCCATCACAAAGATTTTATGGTAATCATTCATTCACGTTCAATTAATAATTATTTCATTCTTATTACATTAAATAACTATGCATTCATAATTGATAAAATAAAGAAAGTTATCTCGTTTAGCCCTTCAGTCGGTTGATTTAATAACTCGTGAACATAACCTCCAAATGCCACATGGTTGGTCCAAATGTACATTAGAAAAATGCTTTTGGAATTCTTATACATATTGCTCAGAAACTTCTTCGAATCCACACAAAAATGAATCCATTAAAAAAAAATTAGAGGTCGTTCAAGCCCCATGAAATTTAAGGTGCTTCAAACGAGTTATTTTTTATGATAATACCAGAGATAATACAAAATACGGCTAAAAGTATGAATTGTTTGTTCTCATGTTTTACTACATATTTGCATGATCTTTTTTCGAACAATTTTTTTTTTTTCGTCAATTGAAAATATGTTCAATTTTCTGCGCCTGGAAACAGGCAACGCGCCACTGAGAGTTTACCTCTGCTGAGCCGAAAACAGGCACTTCCCGTTTAAATTTTCGTGAATAAGGGCCGTCTCTATCCGACTCTAAAAAAATGGACGGTCCTCCAAGAGTTTCTATGTGCGAAATTTCGCCGTATGGCAACGCTTCTTGAACCTGGCCCTGCTTTAACATGAAATCCAATGGAGAAAAAAAAACATAAAAATGTAAACATTTAGCAAGTTTAAAGATGAGTTAATACCAAAACTCATAATTGTATACGCGAATGGATAGAGTGAAATAAATTATGAAATAATTATTTCTCAATTTACGTAATTTTCAGAAATAAGTGAAATTTAATTAATTTTATAGACTACTAATAAGATTAAATTGTTTTAAATACATAGAATTCTGTTTATAATTTAGTGTTGTTTAACATTTATTGAAGAAGAGAAATAAATAAATTTATCAAATGTGAAAAATATACATTTTTGTATCTAAATGACGTAACGACATACACATATTTGCTTTTTTTTAAAATATATAATATTAAATTCAGGAATAATTAAATAAGTAACAAGTACTAGTATATAGGCCAGGGTGGCCGCTGGACCGGGAAATCGAGAAAACTGGGAAATGAGCGGGAATTTCAGGTGACTGGGAAAACCGGGAAATTACCATGAATTTATTTTTTGACTGGGAAATTGACAAAGTTTTAGAAAAAAAATTCTTTCCAAGTTTCATTTCAAGAGTTTTTCAATAATCAGTTAAATTTTTATCCTTTTCAGTTAAAATGTAATTTAGTTTACAGTGCGCAATTCGCAAGTCTTTCACTTGCAACTTTTCCATTTTGGATTTTAATTTTTAAGCGTACCTTTTGCATTCAAATAATTTTAAAATACAGTTTTAAAGACTTAAAAAATAAAAAATTAGTGGCGTTTGAAATCAAAATATAGGACGTTCCAGTTAATCAAAAGTGAATATAAATTATAATAATTTTCGAAATTAAACTATAAATTAAGCATTCATAATTACACAATAATTGATTCTATAAGACGATTCCAAAAATGAGTTCGAAATTTACGAATTTTAAGATTTTAATTAGATGATGATATTTGATAATTAGAGGCTGTTATTGGTTGTTGGTATACTTCTCTAAAATTTATTTAGTGAAACTTCCGCGTTTCGCTCTTAGACGAAGGGTCTCTTCAGTCATATAATTATTTATAGCCCAAATAAAAAAAAAACTATCACATTGTTCCTAAGAAACAAAGTAAAAAACTTTCTATGTAGAATTCTTTACCATATTTAATTCATGAATCAAGTCATTATATGATTCTGGAGCGAAAAAGATCTTGTATCAAGTCATTATATTCGATTTCTATGTAGTGATGTTGATAATAGTAATGTAATAGTAATGCATTGTATTAGAGTAATGTGGTAAGCATGATAGTTCAGAGATCTTAAAATTCTGGATACTGTCGAGTACTGATTTGTGGAACAACATGAACAGCTGCTAGAACAATTACAGCTCGTGCATCATTTTCTTTGTACTCATGATGTCGGCGCTCACGAACAAGAATCCCATTGCGAGCTCTTTCAGTCAAAGTACTTATTGTTAAATTAGTAGGATGTCTTATGTCTAGAAACCGTTCAGCGTAAAGTCTTGATGCAGTGGCGTAGTTAACGTGACATTCCCCTAAAAGTAGTATCATATCAACGATTTCAGCAGGTAAGTAATCAGCCTTATTGCGAAATTTCTTTGACCAAAGTTAAAATAATTCAGCTTATAAGAATCATTGAATATTAAAAAAAATATTTTGATTTCGAACATATTAATATAGCAGGTGTTGAATTAAATAAAAAGCAAAGACTATACAGGGAAATGTTTCATATAGGAAGGAATAAACTTTTGGTTAAGAAAGTAACTGATATTGCAGATCTAAGCGGTATATATTTAAATCTAATTAATATCAGTAATAACTGTTGATTTTATATCTTTAACTGTTGTCCATACAATTATTTTTAAATTTTAATATAAATGAAAATTTCTACACCTCAGAAAGCAATTATGTAGCAATGGTAACATTATAATAGATAATCCGATAACATATCTCACGTAGCACGTAATTTATATATATATATATATATATATATATATATATATATATATATATATATATATATATATA
>JAAAKG020148409.1:15836-32080 GCA_010014905.2 Druon quercuslanigerum | reverse complement strand
GCCCTCGCTCCGCTCGGGCGCTAACTTCGCGCCGTGCCGAAATGGGCCACTTAAGTCACACGTATCGTAATGTACTAATTTCAAATCGTATGGTCTGTTAATCTCCTTTAAAGAAATTTAAAGAATTTAAAGAGATTTTAGCGCATTTAAAAAGAATATAAGGGAATTTTAATATATTTTCTTTATTTAAACGGATTTGAAAATATTTTATGGTATTTTAAAACATTCTATGGAGTTTTCCAGAACTTTTAGAAATGTCAAAGATTTTCTGAACATTTTAAATATTTGAGGGTGTTTTAAAAGATTTAATTTTTTTGAAAGTATTCCAAAGAAATGTAAAGACTTTAGAATGTCTTTGAAAATTTCAAGTAATTTTTCAAGAGATTTGAAGAATTTAAAAAGTTTTTGGGATATTTAAAATGATGAAAAGGGATTTTTAACATACTTTCAAAATTTTAAATGGGTTTTAGATATTTCAGGGTATTTTGAAAGATTTTAAGGCTTTTTCAAAAGTTTTTCAAAATTTAAAGGGATTTTAGTGCATTTAAAAAATAAGGGATTTTTATTATATTTTTAAATTTTGAAGAGATTTTAAAACATTAAAAATAATTAAAGATATTTTTAAAAATACATGGAATTTAATGGAGAATTTAAAGGATTTTAAATGTTTTAGGGTATTTTAAAAGATTACAATTTTTTGAAGGAATTCCAAAGAAAATTAAATATTTTAGTTTACCTTTCAAAATTTCAAGTAATTTTCAAGAGAATTAATGAATTTAAGGAGTTGTTGGGGTATTTAAAATGATTAAAAGAGATTTTTGATATATTTTCAAAATTTAAAGGGATTTTAAATGATTTGAAAGATTTTAAGGTATTTTAAAACATTTCATGGGATTTTCCAGAGCTTTAAGAAATATCAAAGGGTTTCTGAAGATTTGAAATATTTAATGGTATTTTGAAAGATTTTTGATCAATTTAAATTTTTTAAAGGGATTCTAAAGAAATAAAGACTTTAGGATGTCTTTAAAATTTTACCAAAGATTTCAAATACATTAGGCTATCTGAAAAGATTTAAAGGAATTTTAGAGAGATTTAAAAAATTTAAAGAGATTTTGGGATATTTAAAATTATTATAAGGGATTTTTTAACATGCTTAAAAAATTTAAAGGGGGTTTAGACATTTCAGGGTACTTTAAAAGATTTCAAGAAATTTTCAAGTCTATATTTTCAAAATTTAAAGGTATTTTAAAAGATTACAAATATTTTAGGGTATTTTAAAAGATTTGAAGGAATTTTCAACAGATTTGAAGAATTGAAAGGGGTTTTGGAATATTTAAAAAATATTAGAAGGGTTTATATTATATTTAAAAAATTTTAAGATCTTTTAAGCTAATTTTAAGAGATTTAAAGAATTTAAAGAGATTTTAGTGTATTTAAAAAGATTATAAGGGAATTTTCATATTTTTTTTTATTTAAACGAATTTTAAAATATTTTAGGGTATTTAAAAACATTTCATGGAGTTTTCCAGAGCTTTAAGAAATGTCAAAGGATTTCTAAAGATTACAAATAGTTTAGGGTATTTTGAAGAAGTTTTAATGTATTTAAATTTTTTGAAGGGATTCCAAGCAAATTTCAAACGATTTCAAATATTTTAAGGTATTCAAAAAGATTTCAAGGAATTTTCAAGATATTACAAAAAATATAAAGAAATTGTTAATTATATAAATGATTTTTAGGTATTTAAAAACATTTCATATAATTTTAAAGAATTTCCGAGAATTTCGGAAATATTCCATAGAATTTTCAATAGATTTGAATAATTTAAAGGAATTTTAGTGCATTTAAAATGATTATAATTGATCTGGATTAAAATTTTAAAATTAAAAGGGATTTTAAAACATTTTAGGGTATTTTAAAAGATTTTTAATAGATTAAAATTTTTTGAAAGTATACCAAAGAAATTTAAACACTTTAGGATGTCTTTTAAAATGTAAAGGACTTTTCAAGAACTTTAAAAAGTTACTAAAGATTTCAAATACATAGGGTCTTTTTTAAAGATTTAAAGGAAATTTCAAAAGATTTGAAAAATTTAAAGAGTTTTTGAGGTATTTAAAATTATTATGAGGGATTCTTAAAATACTTTAAAAATTTAAAGTGGTTTTAGATATTAAAGGGTATTTAAAAAGATTTCAAGAATTTAAAGGGGGTTTTAGTGAATTTACAAAAATAAGGGACTTTTATTATATTTTTAAAAATTGAAGAGATTTTAAAAGATTTAAAATATTTTAGGGTATTTTAAAAGATTTAAAGGAATTTTTAAGGGAATTGAGGAACTTAAAGGGATTTTGGGTATTTTAAAAATATTAGAAGGGATTTTTAATATATTTTTTTATTTAAAGGGATTCTAAAATATTTTAGGGTATTTTAAAACATTCCATGGAGATCTTCAAAGCTTTAAGAAATGTCAAAGGATTTCTAAAGATTACAAATATTTTAGGTTACTTTGAAGGAGTTTAAATATATTTAAATTTTTTGAAGGGATTCAAAAGAAATTAAAAGATTTTAGTGTCTCTGACAATTTCAAGGCAGCTTTTAGATATTTAAAGAATTTAAAGAGTTTTTATGGTATTTAAAATGATTAAAAGGAATTTTTACCATATTTTGGAAAGTTAAAGGGTTCTTAGACATTTCAGTATATTTTTTAAATTTTCAAAGAATTTTCAAGAGTTTTGAAGAATTAAAAAATATATAGATGGATTTTAAAGGATTTAAAAGATTCAGGGTATTTTAAAAGCATCCATGGTATTTTCAAGAACTCTAAAAAGTTACCAAAGATTTCAGATACTTTAGAGTATTTTAAAACATTCCAAGAAATTTACAAGAGATTTAAATAATATCAGGCATTTTTTAATAATTTTAACGAATTTCAACTATTTTAAAATATTTTATATAGTATTAAAGTATTCCTGAGAATTTCAGAAGATTTAGAAAAATTATATGGGATCTATAAGATATATATTTTAAAATATGCCATTCAAAATGTATTTACAAACATTAAGGGAGTTTAAATACATATTTCAGCGTATTTTCAAATATTCTGAGAAATTTTGAAATATTTTAATGAAATTGAAGTAATAAATATAAATATTATAAAATAAATATATAAAATATTTGATAGGATTGTATAGCACCTATTAGATTTCATTATGTTTTATAAATGAAAGAATTATCAAATTATTTGAAAAATTGGAAGGGGTTTCAAAGAATATTAAAGATTTTAGGGTATTTTTTAAAAGTTTTAAGAAACTTTCAAGAGCTTTAAAAAATTTAAAGGGGTTCAAAAGATTTTAAATATTTGAGGGAATTTAAACATTTTTTTAAAATTAATTAAAATAATTGATTTTAAAAACAAGTTTATGGGACCGGTAAGATTTTAACTTTTTTTTATAGATTCCATTCGATTGAAAACATATTTATATTTGGGAATATTCCTGTATTTGTATACTCTGACAATAAAGAAAATTTAAATAAATTCAAAACTTACTTTCGATTATAATCATTTAAATGTTTGTACAGGTAATCAATTATAGTTGATATCGAAACTTCCTCGTCGAATCCTGAAGTCGAGGAAGAGGAAGAAACTGGGGACGATGAAGATACGACACAATTCAAAAAAATCTGTTTTTGTGTCGCTACAAAAAAAAAAGAACCAAAAATTCGATAAAAATTCAAGCACGAATTCACTCAATAAAATACTTTACGAAAAGAAAAATTTCCCGAAAAGAGTAAATTATCCAAATTTTCAATTGCCGCAAAAAAAAATACTTAAGTTTTTTTATGTTAAATAATCTTTGATTTTAAGTGCGATATTCTCAGGCATACTATTAAATTTTATTTTTTCGAGAATTCAAAAAGTTGGCAATTTACTATTTTCGGTGGTTTTATTTTCGTTCGTGAATTTTCATTTCACGGCATTTTCCACATTCGGGACTTTGAAAATTCGGTAAAATTATAACATCCGAAAAAATGTAAATTTTGTAGGTAAACAAGACCAAACATTTTTTTCGAAAAATACAAAGAAAAATTCAGGAAATGTCACCTTTTTAGGTTAGGATAATTAATATAGAAAAAATTATTCTTACTTTCATACAAATCCGATTCCCATTTTCCACATTTTGCATCAATGTCGCACATAGTAAATAAGAATTAAAAGAAAACAACAAGTATAAACTCGGTGTTGCTTCGACCTCTACGACCTTTATAAGAAAAACACTTCCTAACCGGCAAAATTTTTCAACAACTTATCAGCGATAATTAACTCTTTGTCACTAACTTTAAACATAATTTTTCACTCTTTCATAATTGAACACTAATATAAGATAGAAAACAATATAACACACTTTAAAATAGACGAAAAAAACACTAAAAAACGGGGGACAATTTAAACGATTGTATATATACACAACGAGCCGCCCGCAACATTTCAACTCTCAAGCGTGGCGTTCGATATTTCTCGAATTCATATTTCCAGGAGTGACGTCACTTGGCAAGATGTCTGCAAACTGAGGGCAGCCGAGAGTCAAGAAACAGGCGTTCATGAGCCGCTACGATTTTGTTGAAAATTTGTTGTTTTTTTGTGGTAAGGAATGAATATTTTTGGTAGAAAATTCATCTTTTTGGTTAAAAACTCAACTATTCTAGTTAAATATTCATCATTTACGTTGAAAATTTATAAGGTTCGTTGAAAATTATAATTTTTTTTTACTGAAATTTTGTCTTTTTTTTTGCTTGAAAATATATGTGTTTTGTTAAAAAATCCTTCTTTCTGGTAAAAAATTAATATTCTTGATTGAAAATTGATCTTTTTGTTTAAAAATTCACCTTTTTGACAAAATTTTTTAAAACTGAAAATTTATTTAGCTATTCCATTTATAGTGTAAAAATTGATATTTTTTAATGCAAAATTTAACTATTTGGTTGCAAATTTATATAAATTTATAATATTTCTGTTTAAAAACTGATCTTTTTGTTTTAAAATTCACCTTTTTTGTTAAAAAAATCATCCATTTTAGTTAAATATTTTGGGATAAAAATTGACTTTTTTGGTTAAACATCCATTTTTTGGTTAAAGATTTATCATTTTTGTTAAATTTTGTTTTTGAAAATTAATTTTTTTACTGAAAATGAAACAATTTTATGTTTCATTAAAAATTAATTTTGTTTGGTTGATAATTTATTATATTTAGCTGAAAATTTGTTTTTGATTTAAAATTCTTGGAGTCCAGTTCAATTTTTGGTTGAAAATATATATTTTTCAATTTTTAAAAACTATCAAGTTCAAAAATTGTCTTTTTTAGATGAAAATTCATGTTTTTTAAAAGAAAAACTCTCTTTTCGGGTTGAAAATTATTATTATTATGATTTGAAAATATATTTTCATGTTTGGGAAGTCATCTTTTTATTAATAATTTTGTCAAATATTTATCATTTTAGTTGAAACTTCATAACTTTGGTTAAAAATTCTTAACTTTGTTTAAAAATACATCATTAAGGTTTAAAATTTATTTTTTAATCTTAAAATTTATTTAGCTATTCCATTTTTGGTGCTAAAATTGATATTTTTAGTGCAAAATTCAACTAATTGGTCGCAAGTTTAGCCTTTTTACCTGAAATTTTATGGATTTTGTTAAAAAAATCATCTTTTATGGCATAAAATAATATTCCTGTTTAAAAACTGATCTTTTTTATTTAAAATTCATCTTTTTTGTTTAAAAAATCATCAATTCCAGTTAAAGATTCATTATTTAAGTTGAAAATTCATAAGTTTGTTTGAAATTGTTTTTTGGGAAATTAATTTTCCTTGCTTAAAATTTAATTTTTTTTATTATCAGTCCCAAACTGATTTCTTTTTACTTTAAAATTTCTTCTTTTTGGTGGAAATTAATTTTTTTGTTTCAAAATTCAAAAATTCCAGTTAAAGATTCATCATTTCAGTAAAAATTAATAACTTTGGTTGAAAATTAATCATTTGATAATTAATTATTTTAATTGAAAATTAATTTATTTCAATTTTGGTGTGAAAATTGATATTTTTAGTGCAAAATTCAACTATTTGGTTGCAAATTTAGCTTTTTTAGTTGAAATTTCATGACTTTTGTTAAAAAATAATCTTTCACAGCAGAAAATTAATATTCCTGGTAAAAAACTGATTATTTTTATTTAAAATTCATCTTTTTTGTTTAAAAAATCTTGAATTCCAGTTAAAGATTCATTATTTTAGTTGAAAATTCATAAGTTTGTTTGAAATTTTTTTTTGGGGGGATTAATTTTCCTTGCTTAAAATTTAATTTGTTTTATTATCAGTCCCAAACTGATTTCTTTTTACTTCAAAATTCCACTATTTGTGTTTCACACTTCATGTATTTTTTTAAGTTCTTCTTTTTGGTAGAAATTAATCTTTTTGGTTTTAAAATTAAAAAATTCCAGTTAAAGAGTTATCATTTCAGTAATAATTAATAACTTTTGTTCAAAATGAATAATTTGATAAATAATTATTTTAAATGAAAATTTAATTATTTCAATTTTGGTGTGAAAATTGATATTTCTAGTGCAAAATTAAACTATTTGGTGGCAAATTTAGCTTTTTTAGTTGAAATTTCATGAATTTTGTTAAAAAATCATCTTTCACAGCAGAAAATTAATATTTTTGTTTAAAAACTGATATTTTAAATTTAAAGTTCATCATTTTTGTTAAAAAAATCATCAATTCCAGTTAAAAATTCATTATTTTAGTTGAAAATTCAAAAAATTTTTCTTAGGAAATTAATTTACCTTACTTAAAATTTAATTTTCTTATTATCAGTCGCAAACTGATTTCTTTTTACTTCAAAATTCAATTTAAAAAATTAATTTTTTTGTTTTAAAATTCAACAATTCCAGTTAAAGATTCATCATGTCAGTAATAATTAATAACTTTAGTTGAAAATTAATCATTTGATAATTATTTATTTCAAATGAAAATTTAATTATTTCAATTTTGGTGTGAAAAATGATATTTTTTAATGCAAAATTCAATTATTTGGTCGAAAAATTAGCTTTTTTACTTGAAATTTCATGAATTTTGTTAAAAAATAATCTTTCCCAGCAGAAAATTAATATTCCTGTTGAAAAACTGATTATTTTTATTTGAAATTCATCTTTTTTGTTTAAAAAATCTTTAATTCCAGTTAAAAATTCATTATTTTAGTTGAAAATTCATAAGTTTATTTGAAATTTTAGTGTGGGAAATTAATTTTCCTTGCTTAAAATTTAATTTTTTTCATTATCAGTCCCAAACTGATTTCTTTTTACTTCAAAATTTTACTATTTGTGTTTGAGACTTCATGTATTTTTTTTAAGTTCTTCTTGTTGTTACAAATTTTTTTGTTTGTTTTAAAATTCAACAATTCCAGTTAAAGATTCATCATTTCAGTAATAATTAATTACCTTGGTTAAAAATTAATCATTTGATAATTAATTATTTTAAATGAAAATTTAATTATTTCAATTATGGTGTGAAAATTGATATTTTTAGTGCAAAATTCAACTATTTGGTTGCAAATTTAGCTTTTTTACTTAAAATTTCATGAATTTGGTTAAAAAATCATCAATTCCAGTTAAAGATTTTCAAGGACATTATTTTAGTTGAAAATTGAAAAGTTTCCTTGAATTTTTTTTCTTAGAAAATTAATTTACCTTCATTAATATTTATTTTTTTTATTATCAGTCCCAAACTGATTTCTTTTTATTTAAAAATTCCACTATTTGTGTTTGAGGCTTTATGTATTTTTTTTAAGTTCTCCTTTTTGGTAGAAATTAATTTTTTTGTTTGAAAATTCAAAAATTCCAGTTAAAGAGTCATCATTTCAGTAATAATTAATACATTTTGTTGAAAATTAATAATTTTATACTTAATTATTTCAAATAAAAATTTAAGTATTTCAATTTCGGGGTGAAAATTGATATTTTTAGTGCAAAATTCAACTATTTAGTCCCAAATTTAGCTTTTTTAGTTGAAATTTCATGGATTTTGTTAAAAAATCATCTTTCATGGCAGAAAATTATTATTTTTGTTTTAAAAATTGATCTTTTTGTATTAAAATTATTTTTTTTTGTTCAAAAAGTCATCAATTCCATTTAAAGATTCATTATTTTAGTTGAAAATTCATAAGTTTGTTTGCAATTTTTTTTCTTAGGAAATTAATTTATCTTACTTAAATATTTAATTTTCTTATTATCAGTCCCAAGCTGCTTTCTTTTTACTTTAAAATTCATTTATTTGTGTTTGAGACTTCATGTATTTTTTTAAATTCTTCTTTTTGGTTGAAATTAATTTTTTTTGTTTTAAAAAATTCCAGTTAAAGATTCTTCATTTCAGTAATAATTAATAACTTTTGTTCAAAATGAATAATTTGATAAATAATTATTTCAAATGAAAATTTAATTATTTCAATTTTGTTGTGAAAATTGATATTTTTATTGCAAAATTCCACTATTTGTTTGCAAATTTAGCTTTTTTAGTTGAAATTTCATGGATTTGTTAAAAAATCATCTTTTCTGGCAGAAAATTAATATTCCTGTTTAAAAACTGATCTTTTTGTTTAAAAATTAATCTTGTTTGTTAAAAAATCATCAATTCCAGTTAAAGATTTTCAAGAACATTATTTTAGTTGAAAATTGAAAAGTTATTAAATAGCTATTAGATTTTTGGTTGAAAAATGATTTTTTTAGCTTAAAGTTAATGTGATTTGTTGAAAATTTATCTTTTTGATTGAAAATTAATCTATTCCCGTTAAAGATTCATTAATTTAATTAACAAATATATTTTTTTTAAATTTAATTATTCCAGTCAAATATTCATAATTTTAGTTGAAAATTTTTGGTGAAAAATTAATATTTTAATTGAAAATTTAAATATTCTACTTTTGGCTAAAAATTAGTGTATTTTATTTCTAAATTCAACTACTTATTTACCAAATTTGTACTTTTAGTGAAATTTCGAACCAAAAAAATTAATTTTGAACGAAGCAGATCACTTTTCTACCAAAAAATACAACTTTTCTGTGAAACAGTGCATTTTTACCAAAAAAAAGTTGAATTTTCAAACAAAATAGATGAATTTTTAATCAAAATAGTTGAATCTTCAACTAAAAAAGGATTAATTTTCAACAAGAAATGGAATAGTGACATTTTTTGCATATAAAAATTAATCATTGAGTTAAATTTTGTATCAAAAATTCATTTGCAAGAAAACTGAAAGTTCAACTATTGAATTTTTTATTGAAAAAACATTTTTTTAGTTGTAAAATTCATGTATCATATTAAAAATTTAATTATTCCAGTTAAGGATTCATCAATTTAGCGGAAAAAATATATTTTTATTTAAATTAAACTATTACTGGTTGGATTAAAAATTAATAGTTTTTTATTTAAAAATTCAACTATTTATTTACAAAATTTGTCCTTTTTAGTTCAAAATTCAACTACTGCTACTTCAACTTTCAACCAAGTTGTTGAATTTTTAACAAAAATACCAATGTTTAATAATGTAAATA
Organism: Druon quercuslanigerum; assembly: GCA_010014905.2. NCBI lineage: Eukaryota > Metazoa > Arthropoda > Insecta > Hymenoptera > Cynipidae > Druon > Druon quercuslanigerum. Next base: position 22,486 of record JAAAKG020148409.1, on the reverse strand, counting down.
AATTTTTGACCTATTTGATCTTTAACTAAAAAGGATTAATTTTTAACCAGAAATAGAATAGTTAAATTTTTCGTATAAAAAAATTAATTATTCAGGAAAAAAATGGTAAAAAATAGTTATATCTCCAATAATAAAAGCCATTTTTAAAAAAGTAGTTAAATTTCAACATAAAAAGATTAATTTAAAGTTAAGAAGATTAATATTCTACCTAAAAAAGACGATTTTTTTTACAAAAGATTGTATTTTTTATAAAAAGTTCATTTTCAGCAAAACTGAAAATTCAACTATTCCATTTTTTGTTGACAAATAATTTTTTTAATTTAAAACTTATATATTTTGTTGAAAAATGATCTTTTTGGTTGAGAATTTAACTATTCCAGTTGAAGATTCATCACTGTATTTGAAAAGTTTGGTTAAAAATTAATTTTTTTAACTGAAAATTTATTTTTTATATTAAATATTTTTTTACAAAATCTGACCTTTTTACTTGAAAATTCAACTATTAATATACTTCAACTTTTAACAAAATTGTTGAATTTTCAACAAAAAAAGATGTTGATTTAAAGCAAAAAAAGATAAATTTTTAATAAAATAATTTAATTTTTAACAAAATAGTTTAGTTTCAAACAAAAAATATAAATTTTTAAACAAATAATTGAGTTTTAAGCTGAAAAAGGATTAATTTTCAACAAAAAAGCGAAGTTTTAACTTAATAGTTCAATTTTCAGTTTAAAAAATTAATTTTTAACAAAAAAAAATGAATTTCCAACCAAGGAGATTAATGTTGAGCAAATAATTACATTTTTTATCTGAAAGATGAATTTTCTACAAAAAAAAGTTTCTATAAAATACTTGAATTTTCAACTAAAAAAATAAATTTGCAACCATAGAAATTATTGTATAATTAAAAATAGAATAGTTAAATTTTCACCTAAAGAATGAATGATGACGAATATTTAACTGAAACACTTTAATTTATAAAGAAAAAGATTAATTTTTAACCAAAAAAAGAGGATTTTTCATCAAAATACAGAAATTTTTAACGAAGCAGGTGAATTTTCAGCTAAATAAACCAAAAACAATTTTTTAAATAAATCCAACCAAAGTGATCAATTTTCAACAAAAATTATTAACTTTCAACTATTATTTATAACTATATATCTATATAACTTTATATTGAATTTACCTATTTTGTACCTTTTTTTTTGAAAAATTAATTTTTTTATACAGAAAGTTCAACTATTTTCATTAACGATTCATCTTTTTTGTTTGAAAATTGAACTTTTTTTGGAAAAAATTCTCTGTTTCTAGAAAAGTTGTATTTTTTGGTAGAAAAGTGATCTTCTTCGTTCAAAATTAATTTTTGTTGTTTGAAATTTAACTAAAAAGTACACATTTGGTAAATAAATAGTTCTATTTAAAAGTAAAAGACACTAATTCTTAGCCAAAAGTAGAATAATTAAATTTTCAATTAAAAAAATTAATTTTTCTTCAAACATTTTCAACTAAAATGATGAACCTTTAACTGGAATAATTAATTTAAAAAAATATATATTTGTTATTTAAATTGATGAATTTTTAACGGGAATAGAATAATTTTCAATCAACAAGATAAATTTTCAACGAATCACATTAATTTTAAACTAAAAAAATCATTTCTTAATCAAAAATCGAATATTTGAAGTTTCAGTTTTGCTGAAAATAAACTTTTTATACAAACTTCAACTCTTTTGTAGAAAATTCATTTTTTGGGTAGGATAATAATATTTCTGGTTTTAAATTAATCTTTTTGTTTTGAAATATAACTACTTTGTTAAAAATAAGTTTTATTTTGTGTTGATTTAACTATTTTGTTGCAAATTTTTGTTTGTTGAATAAGTAATTTTTTTATACAAAAAATTTATCTATTCAATTCATGGTTAAACATGAATCTTTCTTTAGTTGAAAATTCAACTATTTGATTAAGACTGCATTTTTTTGTAGAAAATTGTTTTGTTTTTTTTTTTGGTAGAAAAGTGATTTTCCTGATTCAAAATTAATTTTTTCGTTTGAATTTTAACTATTTTGTTAAAAAATTTGTCTTTTTTGTTGAAAGTTCAAAAACGTGGTTAAAAATTGAAGTAACATTAGTTGAATTTTAATGAAAAACTCAAGTTTTGTGAATAAATAGTTCAATTTTGAAATAAAAAGGATCGACCTTCAACCAAAAGTAGAGTAATTAAAATTTATGTTAAAAAATTAATTTTTTAACTAAATTTGTTTAACTAAAATGATGAATCTTCAACTGTAATTATAAAATTTAAAAAAATATATTTTTCAACCAACAATATGAATTAAAAAAAAAATACAATAATTTTAAACTAAAAATATAATTTTTCTTGGTTTAATATTAATTTTTTTTTACTTGAAAATTCAACTATTTGAATAAAAATTCATCTTTTGTTTGAAAATTAAACTATTTCTGATAAAAATGCACTGTTTTGTAGAAAATTGGAGTTTTTGGTAGAAAAGAGATGTTCTTGGTTCAAAATTAATATTTTTAATTTAAAATTTAACTATTTTGTTAAAAATTCATTTTCTTAAATTAAAAATATTTTCTTTTTTTTGACGAGTTCAAACTTTTTTTATTTAAAATCGACGACTTTTGTTTTGATTGAAAATTAAACAACCTGGTTGAAATTTTAAGTAGTTCAACTAAAAAGTTAAATTTTGTAAATAAATATTTCATTTTTTTAAAAAGAAAAGATAATTTTTCAACCAACAGTAAAATTGTGAAATTTACAAACTTTTTCAACATAAAAAATCAATCTTCAATTGGAATATTAAAATTTAAACAAAAAAGATATTAAGTTTAAAAAAATGAAGTTTTAATTTTAACCAAAAAGGTTAACTTTTGTCCAAAAATGCATAAATTAAAAAAAACATTTGTCAACCAAAAATTCAATAGATTAATTTCCTGTTTTGTTAAAAATGTACTTTTTCTTTCATTGTTTTAAAATTTAACTATTTTGTACTTTGAGATTGGAAAATAATAAATTTATTCAAGAATAATTTTATGCAAAGGAATATGAAAAAGATTAAATCATTAAAAAATAGATTTCCAAACTATCTCACTTTCCGGTTGCTACCATTTTTTTTTTGAATAATTAATTTTTTTTTATACAGAAAATACAACTTTTTTATTTTTCGTTCGAAATTGTTTTTATTTGAAAATTCAACTATTTAGTACAACTAAATTTTCTTGCCAGAAAAATCTTTCTGTGTTTAAAATTCAATTTTCTTTTGCTTCGAAAATTTATTTTTTTTTTCGTTGAAAATGTGACTATTCCATTCTTGGTTGAAAATTGATATTTTTTTATTGAAAATTTAACTGTTTTGTAAAGAATTCAGCTTTTTGTCTTGGTAATTTAACTTTTTGGTTGAAATAAATTTTTCTTGACTGAAAAAAAATCTTTCTTTGGTGAAAATTCATCTCTTTAGTTGGAAACTTCATATTTTTTGGTTAAAAATGGAACTGTTTGGTAAAAAATGTATCGGTTTGTATTAAAGACTTAACTGCCTTTTTAAGATTAATCGTTTTTTGTTGAATTAAACTTATTTGATTTTAAATTAAAATTTTCGTTCTTGAAATTTTAACTATTACTTTTTTATTAGAAAACTCATCATTTTAATTGAAAATTAATTTAATTGATTAAAAATTGAACTCCTCTGATCACATTTTCTGTTTATTAATCGACTTTTTAACATTTTAAATTCATTATTTCAACTGAAAATGTACATTTTTTTACAGTTCTATTTTACAACCAGTAAAAAATCTTACAGTATACTTTTAAATTTATTTTAAATTCTTAAAACCAAATTGTAGAATTTTGGTACCTAATTTATTTTCATTGGACTCTCTTTTTCCAATAAAATTTAAAAAACGTAAATAACTAGGCATTCCTAAAAGTTTTTATAAAAATACAAACTGACGATTTATTTAAATATTTTAAGTTTCTTAAACAAAAAACACTAAAAACACTGTTAAAGCACAAAAATAGTATCAAAAATATAAAAATATCTTCGAAGGTTATCGACGAAAATATTGATAAACTGCATCGATAACCTGTGCTTTTTTTGTACCGGAAACCGCAACTTTATGCTGCTTTAAAAATTCCCTCAGCTGAGCAACAGTAAGAGAATCGACCTGAAAAATAAATTTAAAGAAATTAAATCAATTATTATTACTTAAAACTAAATATTCTGCAAATTCTGCAATTGAATAAATAAAAAAAATCGCTGATAATTACTCTATTTGTTTTAACGAGTAGCTGCATTTCTTGATCGTCGACAAGTTTGACTTTTTTTACGGGCGCAGGACCTTCTTCATCTTCTTCCCTTATATCAAAAATCCTGCGGTATTCATCCATTATAGGTGTAACTCGTTCTTTAATTTTCTCAGAAGGAACTAGACAGAAAATTAGGAATATTAAGTTGCATTTTTAATTGACATATATTTTCTTTTTTCTCAATATTCAAAATTAGAGACTTCACAGCCGAAAATGCTCTCAAAGCAGGGAAAATACGGTGAATTTGAAAGAAAATAATTTTAAAAAATACATTTTTTTTAAATAAAAGGTTGTCTATTCAAATCATTGAATTTTTCTTGCATTTTCTAAAACAATCGAATCAGATTATGTACGCAGTTTCATGATTTTATTATAAATAGTGTTTTTAAGTTTCTAGGGATTCAATTATTATTTTTAATTCAGAAAACTTTGACAAATTACAAGATATTCTTAAATATATTAGCACCATTAATTAATTGAATGAATATTCAAAATAATTTTTATTTTATTTTCTTATACTTAAAGTTCAGTGGATATTTAGGTCAAATTAATTTGGGTACTATATTAAATTCATTTTAAAAACGCTTTAAATTCCTCAATGTTCAAGTAAAAATATTGTAATTTTAACAAGATAGATAACATTTTTCCCAATAGTTGAATTTTAAACTAAAAAAAAATTCAACTAAATAGTGGAATTTTCGGGTAAATAGATTAATTTTCTACCAAAAAAAAAGATTTTTCAACAAAATACTAGAAATTTTGAACCAAATAGTTAAATTTATGACTAAAGAAAAGGAATTTAGAACCAAATACTTGGATTTCGAACTGAAAACAGTTACATTTTTAACCAAAAATGGAATAGTTAAATTCTCAGTTAACAAAATTATTTTTTGTTTACATAAAAAACGAATTTTTAATAAAATGTTGAAATTATCCACTAGAATAGTTCAATTATCAGTTAAAAAAAAATTTTCTTTAAAAAAACTAATGTTCAACCAAATAGATAAATTTTTAACCAAACTGATAAATTGACAATTATTTAAAACGATAAATCTTTAAGCAAGAAAGAAGAACTTTCAAACAAAGTTCAATTTATTAGTTAAATCTTTAGTTTTAAAAATTCCTAATAAAAAAACACAAATTTTCATCGAAATACTTGAATTTTAAATCAGTGATTCTATTGTCTTATACTTAAAGTTCAATGTATAAGTAGATCAAATTAATTTGGGTAATATATTAAATTCAATTTAAAAACGCTTTAAATTCCTCAGTGTTAAAGTAAAAATATTGAATTTTCAACAAAATAGATAACATTTTTCCCAATAGTTGAATTTTAAACTAAAAAAAATAATTTTCAACGTAATTGTGGAATTTTCGGGCAAATAGATTAATTTTCTACCAAAAAAATATGATTTTTTAGTTAAATTTATAACTAAAAAAAAGAATATAGAACCAAATACTTGGATTTTAAACTGAGAACTGTTAACAAAATTATTTTTTTTACAAAACAAAACGAATATTTCAATAAAATGGTGAAATTATCCACTAGAATTTCCAGTTTAAAAAAATTTTTCTTTTAAAAAACTAATGATTAAACAAATAGTTAAATTTTTAACCAAAGTGATAAATTGAAAATTATTTAAAATGATAAATCTTCAAGCCAGAAAGAAGAACTTTTTGAAACAGAGGTTAATTTTTTAGTTAAATTTTCAGATTAAAAAATTCTTAATAAAATTTTTAATCAGTGATGAACTTTTAACTAAAATAATGAATCTTTAACTGGAGTAGTTTCATTTTTTATGAAAAACATACATTTTCAAACAAGAATATTATTCTAAAAAAGACGATTTTTCCACCAAATAAATGAATTTTCAACCAAAAAATATCAATTTTCAACCAAATAATTGAGTTTTGAATTAAAAACGATTAATTTTTAACTAAAAATCGGATAGTTGAATTTTCAGTTAATAAATTAATTTTTCTACAGAAAACAAAAAAATTCTAAGAAAATTTATAAATTTATCACTAAAATGATAAACTGGAATAAATTATACTTCAATCAAAAAGATCAATTAAAAAAAAGTTTAACTTTGAAACAAATGGTTTAGTTATCAAACCAAAAATACGAATTTTCAACTAAAACAATTAATATTTAACTGGAATATTTGAACTGACAACGAAAAAAATGAATATTCAAAAAAGAACATTAATTTTTTATCCAAAAAAAGATCAATTTTTGAACCAAATAATTGAGTTTTTCATTAAAAACGATTAATTTTTAAACAAAAAACGATTAATTTTTAACCAAAAATCGAATACTTA
>JAAAKG020148409.1:0-15736 GCA_010014905.2 Druon quercuslanigerum | reverse complement strand
AAGATCAATTTTTGAACCATATAATTGAGTTTTTCATTAAAAACGATTAATTTTTAAACAAAAAACGATTAATTTTTCACCAAATATCGAATAGTTAAATTGCTACTTAAAAAATTAATTTTTCTACAAAAAACAAAAAAATTTTTAAGAAAATTGATCATTTTACCACGAAAACTATGAACCCTTCAACTGGAATAAATGATATTTAAATCAAAAAGATCAATTAAAAAAAAGTTTAACTTTCAAACAAATGGTTTTGTTATCAAACCAAAAATACGAATTTTCAACTAAAACAATTAATATTTAACTGGAATATTTGAATTGACAACGAAAAAAATGAATATTCAAAAAAGAACATTAATTTTCTACCAAAATAGATCAATTTTTAACCAAATAATTGAGTTTTTCATTAAAAACGATTAATTTTTAAACAAAAATCGAATAGAATCGAATAAATAGATTCGTTAAATTCTCAGTTAACAAAATTAATTGCAAACAAAAAAACCAACTGAAATCCGTTTTGCAATAAAATAGTGAAATTACCCACTAGAATAGTTCAATTTTTAGTTTAGAAAAATTAATTTTAATTGAAACAACGGATGTTTTTTTAATCAAATAGTTAAATTTTAAACTAAAAATGATTACTTTTTAACCAAAAATCCAAAAACCATATTTTCAGTTGAAAAAATTAATTTTCAAAAAAATGGATGAATTTTTCGCTAAAATGATGAATCCTTTAAATGGAATAGAAAAGATTAAAAATTTTTTTTTTACAAATCAGTTTAACCTTAAAAGAAGTAGTTTTATTACCAAACAAAAAGATGAATTTTCAACTAAAATAATGAATATTTATGTGAAATATTTGAGTTTTTAACAAAAAGGACGAATTGTTAAACAAGAAGGTTATTTTTCTATCATAAAATACGATTTTTCAACAAAATACATAAATTGTCAACGAAATAGTTGAGTTTTCATGTAAAAGAAAGAGTCATTTTTAACTAAATAGTTGAATTTTGTACTAGAAACTTATTTAAATAAATTGATGACTCTTTAACTGAAATAGTTAAATTTCAATCTAAAAACGATTAATTTAAAAAAAATGAAAGATAAATTTTCAGTTAAAAAATTAATCTTCCAGAGAAAAATAATTTTTTTTTAAGGAAATTTATGAGTTTTCCACTAAAATGATGAAGGTTATCAACTGTAATAGATGATATTTAAATCAAAAAGATAAATGAAAAAAAAGTGTTTAACTTTAAAAGAGGTAGTTTTATTTTCAATCAAAAAGGTGAATTTTCAACTAAAATAATGAAAATTTAAGTGGAATATTGGAATTTTGAAGAGAAAATATGAATTGGCAAACAAAGAAATTAATTTTCTATCATAAAATAAGATTTTTCAACAAAATACATGAATTTTCAATGAAATTTGAGTGTTCAACTAAAAAAGACGAACTTTGAACCAAACAGTTAAGTTTTTAAATAAAACGAATCAATTCAACGAAAAATTGAATAATTAAGTTAAACTGAAAAGATCAATTTTCAAACAAAAATATTAATTTCTACAAAAAAGATAATTTTCAACAAAGAATACTATTTTGCAACAAAAATAATGATTCTTCAATAAAAAAAGTTCTTTTTTCATCCAAATAGTTAAATTTAGAACTAAAAATGATTAAATTTTAATCAAAAATTGAAAAGTTAAATTTTCAGTTTAAAAAATTAACTTTCTACACCAAAAATTGTTTTCATGAAAATTAATGAATTTTCCACTAAAAAGAAGAAAATTACAACTAGAATAATGAATATTTAGGTAGAATATTTGAATTTTCAACTTATAAGATGAACTTTTAACCAAGAAGATTAATTTCTACCAAAAAAGATAGATTTTCAACAAAAAATTATACTTTGCAGAAAAATACATGTATTTTGAATTTAAAAAAATTCAATTTCTACAAAATAGCTGAATTTTGAACTAAAAAAGATCCATTTTCAAACCAAAATGGATAACTATTTAGTTAAAAAAAAATAATTTTCCACACAAAAATCACTTTTTGAAGAAAATTGATGAATTTTCCACTAAAATCATGAATTCTTTAACTGAAATAGATGAGATTTAAATTTAAAAAATAATTTTTAACAAAACAGTTTAACTTTAAACCAAGTAGTTTTATTATCAAACAGAAAAATCAATTTTTAACTAAAATAATGAATAATTAAGGGGAATATTTCAATTTTCAAACAAGAAAAATAATTGTCTACAAAAAATATGATTTTTTAACCAACTAGGTGCATTTTCAACGAAATAGAAGAGTTTTTAACATAAAAAGATAATTTTTTAAACAAATAGTTGAATTTTGAAATAAAAAAGATTAATTTTTACCCAAAAATGGAATAATTTAATTTTTAGTTAAAAAACTTAATTTTCAACCAGAATTATACAACTAAAATTATGAATCATCAATTGGAATAATTAAATATAAACTAAAAAGATAAATTTTTAACTAAATTGAGAAATTTTAAACTAAAATAGTTGAATTTTCAACCAAGAAGTTTAATTTCTAACAAAAAAGATAGATTTTCAACAAAAAATTATATTTTGCAGAAGAATAAATAAATTTTCAATTTAAAAAATTTGAATTTCAACCAAAAAGTTGAATTTGGAACTAAAAACTGTCCATTTTTAAGCCAAAATAGATAAATTTTTAGTTTAAAAAAAAATTAATTTTCCACACAAAATATAATTTTTCTCAAGAAAATTGATGAATTTTCCACTAAAATGATGAATCCTTTAACTGAAATAGATGAGATCTAAATTTAAAAAATTAATTTTGAACAAAACAGTTTAACTTTCAACCAAGTAGTTTTATTATCAAACAGAAAAATTAATTTTCAATTAAAATAATGAATATTTAAGGGGAATATTTCAATTTTCAAACAAGAAGAATTTTTCAGCAATCTACATGTATTTTTAACGAAATAGAAGTTTTCATCATAAAAAGATAAATTTTCAACCAAATAGTTGAATTTTGTATCAAAATTCTCAAAAAAAATTTAATAATTAAATTTTCAGTTGAAAAAAATTAATTCTCAATACAATTTTTTTTCATTCATGAATTTTATACTAAAATATTGAATCTTTTAACTGTAATAGATGATACTTAAATTTGAAAAATAAATTTTTTACTAAACAATTTTCGACTGAAATACTTATTAATAAAGTGTAATATTAGATTTTTTAACAACAGAGTTGAATTTATAAATCAAAAAGACAAAATTTCTACCAAAAACTTGAATTTTGAAACAAATGAGATTAATTTTTCAACAAAAAATGGAATAATTTAAATTTTAGTTAAAAAAATTAATTTTCTACCAAAAAATACGATTTTCAACAAATTACATGAATTTTTAACACAGAAGTTGAATTTTCAAATAAAAAAGACGAACTTTTTACCAAGTAGTTGAATTTTGAAATAAAAAAGAATAATTTTCTACTAAAAAATATGATTTTTTAACAAAATAGTCGATTCTTGAAATAAAAAAGGCAAACTTTCTACCAAATAGTTGAATTTTGAAATGAAAAAGATTAACTTTTTAACAAAAAATAGAATGATTTAATTTTTAGTTAAAAAAATTAATTTTCAACCAGAATTATACAACTAAAATGATGAATCTTTAACTCGAATAGTTGAATATAAACTAAAAAGATCAATTTTCAACTAAATTTATAAGTTTTTCACTAAAATGTGTTTAAATGGTTTAAATTTAACGGTTTCAGTTGGATATTTATAATTTTTGATGTAAAATTCTGGTTGAAAATTAATTTTTTTACTAAAAATTAAATTAGTCCACTTTTTGCTGAAAATTAATCTTTTTCATTTTAAAATTCAACTATTTGGTAGAAAGTTTGTCTTTTTTAGTAGAAAATTTATCTATTTCATTCAGAATTAACGTATTTTGTTGCAAATAACTATTTTTTTTTTAAATTTATCTTTCAACTAAATTGATCAATTTTTAACTGAAATAGTTGAATTTGCAACTAACCATTTTCAACTGGAATAGGTAAAATTTAAATTAAAACATTTCTTTTTATCAAAAGAGTTTAAGTTTCAACAAAGTAGTTTTATAAGCAACCAAAAATTAAATTATGACTAAGAGAATGATATTTAAGTAAAATAATTTAATTTTTAGTTACAAAAATTAAATTTCAAATAGAATTATAAAACTTAAATTATGAATCTTCAACTGGAATAGTTAAATATAAACTAAAATATCAATTTTCAACAAAACTGATAAATTTTTACCTGAAATAGTTAACTTTCCACTAAAAAAGTTAAAATTATGACCAAATGGTTATATTTTCAGTTTAAAAAATTAATTTAATAAAACACGAAAATTTTCATGCAAAGTGATGAGTTTTAGACTAAAAAAGTGAATTTTTAACAAAAGAGTTAAGCATTCAACCAAGTAGTTTTATTTTTAACAAAAAATATTAATAGACCACTAAAATGATGAATTATCAAACAAGAAGATTAATTTTCAACCAAGAAGATTAATTTTCTACGAAGAAGACGATTTTCTATTAAAATACATCCATTTTCAACTAAAAAAGATTAATTTTCAACAAAATAGTTATGTTTTAAACGAAAAAATATCAAGTTTCAACCAAAAATGCAACAGCTAAATTTGCAGTTAAAAAAATATTATAATCAAACATACTTTTGAACTAAAACGATAAATCTTTAACAACGAAACATGTAATGATTAGTATTTTAATCAAAGAAGATGTTCATTAAATATTTTTTTAAATTTCATTCAACCAAAAGATACAAATTTTAAAAAAACACGTTTAAATTGTCAAACAAGAGATTAATTTTCACAAAAAATAAAGATTCATGCACAAAATTATTAAATCTTTAACATAAAATATGAAATTTTCAACAAAAAAAGTTAACTTTCAACCAAATAATTAAATTTTCAGCCTCCCCCCCCCCACAATTTTCTTACAAAACAATTGAATTTTACAACCCAAGAAAAAAGAATTATCAATACAAAAGTTACTTTTAAACAGAAAGAAATTTCATACAAAAATTAATTTTTAACTAAAATCATAAATCTATAAAAATAAAAAATAATGTTTCAATAATGAAGTTCAAGTTTTAAACAAGAAATTAATTTTCAATGAAAAATACGAATTTTTAGCTAAAAAGTCAATTTTCTACCAAACTGATAAATTTTTAATCTAAAAAGACAAATTTTCTACGAGAATATAAGTATTTTCCACAAAGAAAATTAATTTTTATCCACATAGATGATTTTTCAAGTGAAATTATGAATCTTTGAAAACAAATTAATTTTTAATATCCAAGAAATCTATCGAAGAATTTAATAGTTGATATTTCCAACACAGATTTTTATTTTCAATAAAAAACAGTTGAACTCAGCCAAGGATGAGAAATTTTTAACTATAAAGTTAATTTTCAACAAATAAATTTTAAACCAAATAGACAAATTTCGAAGCAAAAAAGGTTAAATCTCAAACAAAAACAGTTGCTTTTTAAAGTAAATTTTCTCCAAACCAGTAGAATTATCAATCCGAAATATTAATTTTAAAAAATAAGATTTTTTTAAAATAGTGGAACTTTCAAAATAATAATTTAATTTTTAAGAAAATGGTGGAATTTTTCACAAAATATTTTAAATTTTCAAATAACAAATAAATTTTAAACTAAATAGACAAATTTTTAAGAATAAAAGGTTAAATCTTAAACAAAAAACAGTTTCTTTTTAAAACCAAAAAAGGAACAAGAGTGTGAAGTCTGAAATTCGGTTTTTAGTTATGCAAAATTAAAAAAATAAATTACGTGTCGAGTCAGGAGGCAAAATCCTTTCTTCTAGGTCCAATGCCAAAGCTTCAATATTCGCAATTTGCGTCCCCAGTTTCGGATTCTTAAACAAACTCGCATCGAATTTTATTTTCGTTTTCTTGAGGATTTTTTTAAAAACGTCGATTGCCTCATCATCTGTTTGAGACAAAAATCCCCATTTACTATCTAAAACATTGTCCAGATTCCTTACATGATCTATAAAAAGAAATTGATTTATTATTACAAATTTGAAAATTACTAACTTAATTTATCACACAAGTATGCAGAGATAATTTTTTATCTTTCGATTTACCTTCATAGGGCATTTTGTAAATGAAAAATCCTCCTTTTTGGACACTTGGAAAAAAATAAAACATTTTCGGTGCAGTATGGATTCTGTAAGAGATTCTACAAACTGACATCAACTTCAATTCTTCGCACTTAACAACCAAACCGGAAAAAAACTCTTTTTGCTCTGAAACGAAAAAGACATTTTCAATCATTCGAGAAAGTTTTTTTTTATTTTATAATTCCGGGCTGCTGAAGATGTCTGGTTTCAAACATTTTTAAAGATTTCAAAGATTTCGCAGGTTTTTAATATTTTAAACATTCCAAAAGATTTTTAAAAATTCCAAGATTTAAGAAAATTTTCCAATATTTTATCAGAATAATTGGTTTCACTAAGAATTGAAAGACTCAAAAACATTTTAAATATTTTTAAAAATTTCGAAAAATTCGCAATGATTTGAAATATTTCGAAATATTTTTAGAGATTCAAAGTTTTCGCAGATTACATTTTTTTAAAGATTTCAACAGATTCCAAAAGATTTCAAAAATTTTCGAATGTTTAAAAGATTTCACAAATATTTGAAGGAATTCAAAACTTTCAAACGAATCCTGAAATTCGCAAAATTTAAAAATATGGTAAAGGTTTTAAAAATTCCGAAAGATTTCTGAAGTTTTCAAATATTTTGCTAATATTTAAATTATTTTAAAAGATTTTAAACAGTTCTAAATGATTTCTTAATTTATAAAAATTTTATTATACCATACAATTTTTTAATAATCTTCATATCTTAAATATTTTGAAATCCTTGAAATATTTTTGAAGTTTCAAATATTTAAAAAGATTTCGCAAATATGTTATGGAATTTAAAAAATTTTTAAATATGGAACAAAGATTTCAAAGATTTCTAAAATTTAAAAATATTGCGAAGTTTTCAAAAGTTTCAGAAGATTTCTGAAGTTTTCAAATATTTCGCTAATATTTGATTGATGACAGAAGATTTTAAACACTTCTAAATGATTTCTTATTTTATGAAAATTTTATGCCATAAAATTTTTTTAAAAATCTTTATATCTTAAATATTTCGAAAGCCTTCAAATATTTTGGAAATTTCAAATATTTTAAAAGATTTCGCAAATAATTTAAGGATTTCAAAAACATTAATTGATTGCTGAAGTTTTCAAAGATTTTGCAAATATTTCAAAGGTTTCGAAAGTTTCCACAGACTTCTAATGCTTTCAAAGATGTTAAAAATATTTTAAAGCCTTCAAAAGGTTTTAAAGAGTTCTTTGAACAATCTTTAACTAATAGATTTCCAAAATTTCAAAGTGTATCCGAATATTTTCAAGAACTTTAAGACGAAAAAAGATTTCGAAGATTTTATAGATATTTCATGAAGATTTCAAAGATACGAAAATATTTCAGAAAATTTCAAAAACCTTGCAAAGATTTAATGATTTAAAAATATAGAACAAAGATTTTCAAAATTTAAAAATATTTTAAAGATTTCCAAACTTTCAACATATTTCTGAAGTTTTTAAATATTTTGCAAAAATTTTTTAAATTTCAGATTTTAAATAGTGATAGAAGATTTCTCAATTTCAACATATTTTTCAATCTTTAAAACTTTTAAAATCTTTGAAAGTCTTGTGAAATATTTTGAAATCCTTAAAATATTTTTGAAATTCCAAATATTTTTAAGGTAAAAAAAAAATAGATTTGAATCATTTCAAAATATATCCGAATATTTTAAAGATTTTAAAAAACTTCGCAAAGATTTCAAAAACATAAAAAGATTTTAAAAGCTTTCAATAATTTCAAAAAATTGCACAAATATTTTTAAAATTTCACAAATCTTTTAAAAAGTTCAAATTTGTTTTTAAGTTTTCAAAAATTTCAAAATATTTACAAACATTTTAAAGATTTTAAAAGATCAATAGATATCAAAGATTTCAAAAAATTTTCGAAAATTTCCAAGATTTTAGAAAAAATTTCAAAAGATCAAATGTTTCGCAAACAATTTCTGAAACGTTTTAAAAATTGTGAAAAATTACAATTTTTTTAAATTTTAAATTATTTTAAAACATGTTAAAGATTCCAAAAGATTTCAAATATTTCACAAAGATTTGAAAAAGACTTTAAAGCTTTAAAAATATTTCAGAACGATACGAAGATTCCAAATATGTTAAAAGATTTCAATAGATTCCAAAATATTTTAAAGGTTTGATAAAGACTTCAAAGATTTTGAAATATTCCAAATAATTTAGAACACATCAAAGATTCTAAAAGATTACCAAGGCTTATAAAATATTTTATAATCACTTCAAAGGTTACAAAATATTATAGTAGACTTCAATGAGTATAAAAGTCTTTAAAGATTTCAATAAATTCCAAAAATATTTTGAAATATTTCAGAAAATTCAAATGGTTTCGCAAATTTTGTAAAATATTTCCAAAGATTTCGAAAATATTCGAAATATTTAAAAATTTAAAAAGATTTGCAGTTATCAAAGATTTTACAAAGATTACGGAATATCAATAGATTCTAAAGACTTCAAAATATTTGAAAAAATTCCCGAAGATTTCCAAGGCTTCACGAAGATTTTAAGCATTTCAAAATTTCAATATATTTTAAAGAGTTCAGAAAAATTAAAAAAATTTCACAAAGATTTTCAAATATTTTCGAATATTTAAAAGATATCAAAAATAAAGGTTTCAATTTTTTTACATTTCTGAAGTTCTCAAAGATTTTGCAATTATTTTAAGATTTAAAAACTTTCAAAAGATTTTCAAAAATGTTTAAAAATATTTCATCAAATTTCAAACATTTCTCAAAGACTTCCGAAAACCAATCGATTTCACAGATTTCAAAATATTTTTGAATAATTGAAAGGTGTTAGAAAACTTCAAAGATTTCAGAATATTTCAAATAATTTCAGAAAAGTTCAAAGCTTCTAAAGAATTATAAAGATTTCTAAAAGATTTTATAAAGACTTCAAAGATTCTAAAATTGTTCAAAGACTAAAATAGTTTTCAAAAGATTTCAAAGAGTTAAAAATCTTTGAAAATCTTTTAGAAGATTTAAAAAATTTAAAAAGGTTTCTGAAGTTTTTAAAGATTTTGCAAATTTTTAATAATTTCCAAAGATTTCAAAAGATTTTCAGATATTAAAAAATATTCCATCAGATTTCAAATATTTCGCAAAGATTTTAAAGATTTTAAACATTTGACAAAGATTTCTGAAGACCAAAAGATTTTTAATATTTTTGAATATTTCAAAGAGTTCAAATTTTTTTAAAACATTCCCAAAGATTTCAAATATTTAACAAAGATTTTAAAAGATTTCACAGAAATTTTAAAATATTTCAAAGATTTCAGAAAGATTTCAAAATTTTCACAGACTTATAAAATTTCATAAGATTTAAAAAATTTCAAAAACTTCACGAGGAAATGATAAAGGCTTAAAAGTTATAAAAATATTTCAAATAATTTCAGAAAAATTCCAATAAATTTTAGAAAACACTTTCAAGATTATAAAGTTGTTCAAAGACTATAATAGTTTTCAAATGATTTCAAAGAGTTAAAAATATTTCAAAATCTTTCAGAAGATTAAAATTTTTGTAAAAGATTTCTGAAGTTTTGAAAGATTTCAAACATTTTTAAAGGATTTTAAAGTTTTCAACAGATTTTTAAAAATATTCCATCAGATTTCAAAGACTTCGCAAAGATTTCAAAATTTCAAAAAAAGATTTCACAAAGATTTCAAAATACTTCCAAACATTTGAAAGGCTTTAGAAGACTTCAAAGATTTTAAAAACTTCACAAAGATATGATAAAGGCTTCAAAGTTTTCAGAATATTTCATAGTTAAAAACATTTCAAAATCTTTCAGAAGAAAACGATTTCCGAAGAACAAAAGATTTTGAAGACTTCAAAATATTTGAAGGAGTTTCAAATAATTAAAAATATTCCCGAAGACTTCAAAGATTTTACAAAGATTTCAAAGATTTTAAAATTCCAAAATATTTTTGAAATTTTAAAAGATTTCAAATTATTTTAGAATAATCAAAATTCAAATTTCGAAAATACCCTAAAGATTTCAAAATTTAAAAAAAAATTCTGAATTTTTTAAAAGATTTTCAAACATGTCACAAGGATTTTCGACAACCGATAGATTCTAAAAACTTCAAATTATTTCAAAGAATTAAAAGATTTCTGAACAACAAAAGATTTTAAAGACTTCAGAACATTTCAAGGAGTTCAAAATATTTTTAAACATTCCCAAAGACTTTTAAAGATTTAAGAAAGATTTCAAAGAATTTAAAAAGTTTTCAAAGATTTCAACAAATTCCCAAATATTTCACAAGATTTCATAAAGATGTAAACGAGTTCAGAAAGATATTAATCATTTTATAAAGATTCAAACTACTTCAGAAGACTTCAAATATTCTGAAAAGGTTCCAAAATTTCAAAAGATAACATTTTATAACATTTTAATTAGTAAAAAAAAATGAATTTGGAAATTAAAATATCAGCATAAACTGCTAAAATAATTGTCAATACTTTGAAATAGGGTTTAAAAAAATTCCATCAGATCTCAAAGATCTTGCACAGATTTAAAAGATTTTAGAAAGATTTCAAACATTTGACTCAGATTTCCGACGACCAAAATATTTTCAAGATTACAAAATATTTTAAGGAGTTCTGAATATTTGAAAAGATTCGCGAAGATTTTAATGATTTAACAAAGTTTTTAAGATTTCAAAAGATTTAAACAGTTTTCAAAGATTTCAGTATGTTTGAAAAATTTCACGAAGAAATGATAAAGACTTTAATTATTTTCAATAGTTTCCAAAAGATCTCAAAGTTCAAAATCTTACAAAATCTTTCAGAATATTTCAAAATGATTTCAAAAATTTCCAAAGATTTAAAACAGATTTTCAGATTCAGATTTCAAAATATTTTCGTATATTTCAAAGATTTCTTAAGACTTCAAAGATTCCTAAAGTATTCCAAAATTTCAATCGGTTTTAAAAGATCTCAAAGAGTTCAAAATTTTTCCAAATCTTTCAGAATATTTCTAAAGTTGCAACAAATTTCAAAAGTTTTCAAAGATTTTGCAAAAATTTTAAATATTTTAACAATTTCCAAAGGTTTCAAAAGATTTTCAAAAATATCAAAAATATTGCATTAGATTTCAAAGATTTGCAAGATTTTATAAAAATTTCAAACATTTAACAAAGATTTCCGAAGAACAAAAGATTTTAAAAAGTTCAAAAATATTAAAAAATGTTCATAAAGATTTCAAAATATTTTCAAATATTTCAAAGATTTCGTAAGACTTCAAAGATTCAAAAATTGTTGAAAGATTATAATCGTTTCCAAAAAATCTCAAAGAAATGTCCAAATCTTTTAAAATCTTTCAGAATATTTCAAGAATTTCTAAAGTTTTCAAAGATTTTCAAAAATGTCAAAAAATATTATATCAGATTTCAAAGATTTCGCAAAGATATGTAAGATTTTAGAAAAATTTCAAACATTTAATAAAGATTTTCGAAGAACAAAAGATGTTAAAGAGTTTAAAAGTTTTAAAACACTTCAAAGATTTCAGTATGTTTGAAAAATTTCACGAATATATGATAAAGACTTTAATTATTTCAAAAATATTTTAAAATACTTCAAAGATTCTGAAATTAATCAAAGATAACAATAGTTTCCAAAAGATCTCAAAGTTAAAAATCTTACAAAATCTTTCAGAATATTTCAAAATGATTTCAAAAACTTCCAAAGATTTAAAACAGATTTTCAAAAATATCAAAAATAATAAGTGTTCAGATTTTATTCAGTTCCAAAAGATCTCAAAATCTTTCAGAATATTTCAAAAATTCCAAAAGAATTCTAAAGTTTTCAAAGATTTTACAAATATTTCAAGTTATTTAATAATTTCGCAAAGATTTTCAATATTTTAGAAAAAATTCAAACATTTAAGAAAGATTTCGAAGAACAAAAGATTTTAAAAACTTCAAAAGATGTCAAGCAGTTCAAAATATTTTAAAACATTCCCGCAGATTTCAAATATTTCACAAACATTTGAAATATTTGGAAATATTTCAAAATCTTTCAGATCATTTTAAAAATTTCAAAAATTTTCAAAAGATTTCAAAGATATTTCAAATATTTTACATATTTTAATAATTTCCAAAGATTCCAAAGATTTTCATAAATATAAAAAATATTCCATCAGATTTCAAAGATTTCTCAAAGATTTCAAACATCTCACAAATATTTCCGAAGAACAAAAGATTTTAAAGACTTTAAAACATCTCAAGAAGTTCAAAATATTTTAAAACATTCCCGAATATTTCAAAAATTTCACAAACATTTGCAATATTAAAAAAAAATATTTTCAAAGCTCAAAAATATTTAAACATATTTACAAATATTTCAAACATTTCGTAAGACTTCAAAGATTCGAAAATTGTTCAAAGATTACAATAGTTTCCAAAAGATCACAGAGTTCAAAATCTTTCAAGATATTTCAGAATATTTCAAAAATTTCAAAAGACTTTTAAGGTTTTCAAAGATTATGAAAATATTTTAAGTATTTTATTCATTTCCAAAGATTTCAAACGATTAAAAAAATATTCCATCAGATTTCGCAGATTTCGCAAAGATTTGCAAGATTTTACAAAAAATTCAGACATTTAAGAAAGATTTCAAAGAACAAAATATTTTAAAGACTTTAAAAGATTTCAAGTAGTTCAAAATATTTTAAAACATTCCCGAAGATTTCAAAGATTTCACAAACATTTCAAATATTATAAAATCTTTCAGAACATTTAAAATATTTAAAAAATTTCAAAAGTTTTCAAAGTTTTTGCCAATATTTTAAGTAATTTAATAATTTCCAAATATTTCAAACAAAATTTCAAAAATATTCCATTAGACTTCAAAGATTTCACAAAAATTTGCAAGATTTTAGAAAATGTTTTAACATTTAAGTAAGATTTCCGAAGAACAAAAGATTTCAAAGATTTCAAAAATATTAAAAAATGTTCATAAAGATTTCAAAATATTTTCGTATATTTTAACTATTTCGTAAGACATCAAAGATTCAAAAAGTGCTCAAAGATTTCAATCGGTTCCAAAAGATATCAAACAGTTCAAAAAATTTCAAAATCTTTCAGAATATTTTAAAAATTTCAAAAAATGTCTAAAGTTTTTAAAGATTTTGCAAATATTTCAAGTATTTTAAAAATTTCCAAAGATTTCAAAAGATTTTCAAAAATATCAAAAATATTACATGAGATTTCAAAAATTTCACAAAGATTTCCGAAGAACAAAAGATTTTAAAGAGTTCCAAAATATTAAAGAATATTCATAATAAAGATTTCAAAATATTTTCGTATATTTCCAAGATTTCTTAAGACTCTAAAGATTTAAAAAGTGTTCAAAGATTATAATCAGTTCCAAAAGATCTCAAATTCTTTCAAAATCTTTCAGAACATTTCAAAAATGTCAAAAAATTCTAAAGTTTTAAAAGATTTTGCTAATTTTTGAAGTGTGTTAATAATTTCCAAAGATTTCAAAGATTTTCAAAAATATGAAAAAATATTCCATATTTCCGAAGAACAAAAGATTTTAAAGGCATCAAAAGATTTCAATGATTTCACAAACATTTAAAAAATTTTAAAATCTTTCAAAACAGAACATTAAAAAAATTTCAAAAATTTATAAAGTTTTCAAAGATTTTGCAAATATTTTAAGTAAATTAATAATTTGCAAGCATTTAAAAAAAATTCAAAAATATTCCGTCAGATTTCGAAGATTTCGCGAAGATTTGCAAGATTTTAGAAAAAATTCTAAACATAGAAGAATGATTTTCGAAGAACAAAACAATTTATAAAAAAGATTTGACATTTTAAAAAAGATTATTCGAAGACTTCAAAACATTTCAAGGAGTTCAAAATATTTTAAAATACTCCCCAAGATTTGAAAGATTTTAAATGATTTAAAAAGTTTGTAAAGATTTAAAAAGATTTCACAAACATTTAAACAAGTTTAGAAAGATTTAAATCATTTTTCAAAGATTTTACAAAGACTGGAAAGGTTTCAAAATACTTCACAAAACTTGAAATATTCTAAAAAAGTTCCAAATTTTTAAAAGATAAGATTTCATAAAATTTTAATTGGTAAAAAAAATTGAATTCGGAAATTAAAAATTCAGAATAATCTGTTAAAATAATTGTCAAGAACTTGAAATAGGGCCAATTAAAAAAATTCCTATCACTTTTTCATAATTTGATGATCCTGATTAACTAATTTTCAAAAATCTAATTTAAAACTTACTTTGGCTTGCGGTGTCTTTAAAAGTTATAAACTTTGGAGGCTCAACGTGATACATGGGATCGCATACAAGTGGCTTAAAACAAATGGTTTCGACTCCTTTTGCGAAATTATTAAACATCATACTGAGTTCGTTCACGTCGAAGACAATTTTTCTGTCTCCAAAAAACTGGTATTTTGCTATTCCTCCAGCCGAAACGACTTTCGAATTAAATTCTCCTCGCTGAAATATATCGGAATGTAAAGAAAAATTCAAGAAAATAAAAAAAAATAGTTACATTTTCGAACTTACATCGGGTTCAAATTCGTCCTCATAAAAATCATCGTCATCGGATTTCTTTCTGTAAACCATAAAAGACTTCAGCGGCTCATTCGTCGTTTTGTTAATATGACACGTTTCCGGATACTTTGTTGACCTGAAAAAAATAATTAGATGAATTTTCAAGTAGAAAATTCAAATGTTTTAAATCAGTAAAGATTAAATTTTAAACAAGAAAGTTAATTTTTTAACCAAATAGTTGAAATTTCCAGCAAAAGGGACAAATTTTCAACAAAATATTTAAATTTTCGCCAAAAAAAAAGATGAAATTTTAATAAAATAGTTAAATATGCAAGAAAATAATTAAATTTTCAAATAAATAATTTAATTTTCAACAAAATTGTAGAATCTTCATCCACGAAAGATGATTTTTTTCTAATCAAATAATCAAATATTCAAAATCAAACAAATATTTGAACTTTGAATTAAAATAGATGAATTTGCAACAAAAAATAGTTGGATTTTTAACAAAATATTTGAGTTTACAACCAAAAAGGTCAAATTTTCAAAAATGAAAAATTAAACGAAAGACCAAAAACAGTTGTTAAAAAAAAACGAATTTTTTTGAATATATTGAATTTTTAACTCAGAACTTTTTCACAAAAAATGCTTTTGAAAAACAGTTAAATTGTTGACCAAAAATGATGATTTTTTTAAAGAAATACTTGAATTTTTAATAAAATATATAAATTTTTAACAAAATCTAAAAATTGAATAGAAAAATTTGAATTTTTTTTTAACAAAATATTTAAATTTTCAAAAAAAAAAAAAATTAATCGGCAAACAAATAGTTGCATTGACAAAGTAATAGGTAAATTTTCACATAAAAGGGACGGCTTTTTAATAAAATAGTACAATGTTTGCCTAAAGAATGTAATGCTTAAGCTAAAAATACGAATTTTCTACAAAACAGTTCAATT
>JAAAKG020148408.1:0-10259 GCA_010014905.2 Druon quercuslanigerum | reverse complement strand
ATCTTTTTCTTGATATGTCCATGTCTCGCTGCCGTATAGTACAGTTGGTACAAAAATGGAATTATGTATTGCCATTTCAGCATTATTAGATATATTTTTACTTCTTATAAGGGGGGCTGCTCCACCTTCTTACCTTCGTTTACGCGTCTAGCTAACTCCTCATGTATCTTACCGTCCCTCGTAAATAAGCTACCAAGGTATACGAATTTATCAACTTGCTCGATTCTCTCATCAGAATTTTAATACATAGAATATGAATTAAAAAAAGATAATATTTACATTTTTTTTATTTATACTTACAATTCGGAGGATACCGTTTACTTATTTCTGGAAAAAGAAATAGAAACGCATTTAAGGCAGTTGTCGTGTCAAAAATGAGATGTCCGAAAAAATAGTTTTTCTGTGATTTTAAGAATCATAATAATATTGCTGATGATGTCATTTTAAATAAAAAATATTATTTTTATAGACCTGGATATACCTGGAATTGTTCAAACATTTTTTAAAGAAAAAAATTTTCAAAAAAATAAATATACACTTCAAGCCCGATAAAACGCCGTCCGGTTTACAATATTTCTAGAACTGTTACCCAGAGCAGTTTTCCAGCCCGCGGAGAGAGAGGCGTTCTGCATAGCGGAAAGGCGTAGTGTGCAGATACTCACATGAATGTCTCTTCACAATAGCACGTGATAAGTTGACGCAGCATTAACGCAACGTCGATGCAGCATCGACAAAATGCACGCGCATCTGTTGCCAACTGCTGGAATTTTTGGACCTCGAGTTGACTCGTTATTGAAAATTTACATAACTTACTTTGAACAAAGACAGTTGGCAACAGATGCGTGCTCATTTCATCGATGCTAAACCGACGTTGCATTAATGCAGCGTCGACTTCCCATCTTATTGTAGAAATACCTTGAGGACATTGCGTAATACATTAGGAAATGCTTCACGCGGCTCTGGCTGTTTACGTTTGACGCGTCCGATTGAGGATCAAGGCCAGTGCGAGGCAACCACGGGAACCGTTCCTATATCGGACGTCGAATGTATTTGAAGATTTTTTCCTTATATCCAAAATTCGAAACAGTGAAGTTGTAAGAGATATATTCCTTTGAAAAGAAATCCATGATTCATTGAAATATAATACCATTAAAAAAGATGGTAAGAGATAATATTAGGAAATATTGAATTTGCATAAGCTGTTGTTAAAGTAATTATTTTGTGTAATTTTTCATTCATTAATAAAAATCTCATATAATATCACTTTAATTCTTATAAGCATAGAAAGCTTTTTTTTCTTAGAGACCTGCTTTTTATCAAAAACTACCTTAAATAGTTAAAATATAAATTTTTACGGCTTAATAAGGACTTCAAAAAAATTATACGTTTCCTTCATGTAACAGATTTTCGAAATGCTTTTTTAACACTGTATGTAGTGAAAGAAACGGATTTTAGTACACTTAATATTATTTGTAACGAGTTAATAGGTGTATTTTAAAATTATACAGTACCTATTACGCGGAAGGTTCCTGGGTCGTCCTGCGAACTCAATTCTGCAACAATAAATGAAAAGAAATTTTAATATTTAAATTATGAATAAAAATAAATAAAAAAACGGTTTAAAAATAATATAGTACACAAATTTCCAACAAATTTAGACTTAGGATATATTAAAATTCTTGTTATTATGTGATTATTATGTGAAGTAATTGTTGTGCAGGAAAGCTGATTTCCCGAAATATATATTTAATCATTCTTGCAAGAATCTCAATATTATTAATGAAGGAGTTTTTGAAGAAAGGATATATTATTTCTTATGAAACGAAACTTTGAAACATAAACAAACTGAAGATCTGGATCAATATAACCAGACGAAGTAGTTTTTCAGAATTGAAGTTTTGGAAAAGTTCCAGCGGATAATCATTAATGAATGAATAAATAAATATGTATATATATGTATTAGATAATATTTATTTTATAACAAGTTAATTTTTTTATCAAAAAATTGACGTATACATTTACTTTATTTCTATAGAAAATAATAAAGTTGAACTCCAGACGAAATTAGATAAGAATCAAAGAATGATAAGAAATGAAAGAAAAACTAAAAAAAACTTGTATAGCAAAGCTTGTGATGCGTGTACTCAGCATGACACTTTAAACAATTGCATTTTACAAAATTTCTAGACATAGATGGTCCGATTAAACGGAAAAGTTTATTTCATGGTCTGATCTACAACTTGTTCGCTGGAAGATTTTCGAAACTTCAATTATGTAAAACTTCCTGGTATGACGAAAATTTAATCACAAATTTGAAATAGCACTAATAATAAATAATATTAATTAAAGTAATAACCAGATGAACCTTTTTAATTAATCCATTGGCCTCGCTCGGATGTATAGCAGTTATGTATAAATTTCCGAATCATTTGTATTTTTTGTTTCGGAAATAGAACAATTTAAGTTTACTTTCGTATGGATTTTTCGAGACTCATGAAAAGTGTTAAACAATTTTTTCATACAAAACAAAATTTTTACAACATTTTACAAACTATTTTCCTATAAAAGTTTTAATTCACCAAAAAATAAGCTTTGAGATATTCATTACATCACTGTATGCTTTATATCGTGATTTGATAAAAAAATTATTTGACGCTTCTTACAAAAATTAAAAGATTAATCTTATTGAATACAAGCTTATTTTATTAAAAAAAAAGATTTTGTACAATTTTGCAGTATCTAATTTTGATATTAATTTTTAATGTCTAAATCACCAAATAATAATTTAAGAAAATTATTAGTAAGCATCGTCAAAAATAATCTTTTTATTAGAAAAATAGCTGCAAAAAAGTTGTAGAGAAACTTTAAAAGGAAAATTTAATTGAATAAAGTCCCATCATTCCTATAATTTGTTTTATAAGTTAAAGGGCGATAAAAAAATTTCAGTCAAAAGTCAAAGTTTGTACTAAATAAGTTTTGTATATTTCACATTTGTTACGTCGTTCAACGTATTTCACATAAAAAAATATACATTTTTTGTTTGTTTGGAAGAGGGGTGTTGGTTAATTAGCCAATATTTTTTATTATAAGCAATTCAGGTAATGAAAATCCGTTGAAAATGATATCTTTTTCAGGAAATGTGTGTAAAATGGCGTTAAATTCGAAACTAAAAAACGCAAATAATATCTAGTAGTAGATTAAACAACTGTCATAATCAAATTCACATTTCAGCTATTATTGAATACGTATAATGCATTTAAAATACAGGTGTTAATTAAAAAGTGCACAACTTTGTCATTTTTCACTACGAAGATTTGAATTTTTTCGTAAAACCAAATGATATTCTTTGGCCATTGACTAAATATTGTGGCAAATCTCTATTTTACAACTATTCTTTATTATTTAAACAATATAAATTACCATATTTAGAAATTCTCTTGTTTCGACTACAAATATAATATAATAATTTATAATTTTTTAAACGAATGGAATGAACACTTGAAACATTTTAATCGTTAAATTTCTACCACATTAAAATTTGTAATCGTAATTCTGTTTACTTTTATGGTTCATCATTATCAGGATAAAGAAGCATAGCTTGTGCTTCCTGATGCAATCGATAGAGATAAGTTTTTGGTGTTTTTTTTACCTGAAACGTTTAAAATCTTTGTTCTTTCTTGCTAATGAAACTTTAGAAATTTATGTAAAACACTACAGATGGAACTGTATGTCTAGTTCAGTATACAAAATTCTCATTCACGTTGCTAAATCATTGCTTCTTTCGTGATACCTATCAAACAACTTTACGAAGAAACCCAAGAGAATGGAAAGGAAGATTGTAAATGGTACAGAGAAAATAACACCAGAAAATCATCTGATTGATATGATATTTTTGTTAAAAATTCGTTTAAAATCCATTTTTCAGTCGAAGATTCATCATCTTAGTATAAAATTAATATCTTTGGTTAAAGAAATAAATTTTGTATTGAAAATGATTTTTGTGTTTCGTTTGCCAATTAACTTTTTTAGCTGCTAATATAACTACTCTATTCCTGGTGAACAATTGATCTTTTAAATTAAAAATTAATCCTTTGTATTTAGGAAATTAACTGCTTGGTAGCAAATTTATGTATTATTTACGTTTTTTTTTTTGGTTGAAAATGTATTTGTTTGTATTAGAAGTTGAAATCATTCTTGGCTGAAATATCAACTATTACATTATACGCTGAGAAAGGATCTAATTATTTTTAAATAATTAAGATTCCATTCACCAATTGTAATATAAAGATTCTAATAAATTCTTATTTTTCTTAGCTTTGTACCAACAACGAGAAATCAGTGTTTTTAAAGTCAGTCAGATTACTTTACCTTTATAATTTCACAACATGACCTAATTATTGTTTCGTTAGAGTTAAGAATGCTAAATCATCATTTTATTTTTTAAACATTTATCATTAAAACATTTCTTAATTTTATAGAATTTTTAAAATTATTATGTATAGTCTAAAATAAATTAATGCATTTACATAAAGGAATGAGTTGCTTCCCACTTCTGATTTAGCAAATATTTTATTTTTAACTAATCGAATTATTAATTTTCTTTGTATCTTCAGTGACTCAATTCTATATTTTTGCCAGCTGATGCTTATCCAAGGCAAATAATTTTAACAGTGTTTGCTTAGTAATAGTAATTTTTTTTGAAAATAAGAAAATTATGCAAAAGACAAAAAATAATGCTGGTCCAACCCCTACCCCTTTGCAACGTCTCGTCGGGGCCGGAAGACAACCCTGTGAGAGGTCACCGAAATAATTTTGGTCAAACCCTTAAGTTTTCCAACTTTTTTCCAGCTTTTAATTTTTGTACATTACCTTAAATTTAAGAAAGCGTTGAAAATTTTTTACAATTTTTGCAATATCTACTTAAAATATAGACAAACTGACTGCAGCCTGAGTTCATTACACAGAACTTTGAATTAATTTGACCCTTTCATGAGAAAAAATGTCGGTGCTGGCATAATGAAAATAAATTGAACTTAATGAATCATGCAAAAAGAGCTGAACGTAAAATTCTGTCCGTGTATGTGTATTATTTAACATTATTTCCTCCTTCAAACAAAGTAAACAATTTTTTAAAGATGCATCAATTGGCACTAGATAGGTCACAACATTTTTTGCAATTCTTAATAATATGATTGACAAAAACCGCCAATTTAATAACAAGACTAAAAATAATGATTTTCATTTTCTTCAAACAGAAGAGCTAATTTGGGTACAAGTTCTTGAACTGATAAATTTTACCAGAAATTTCAGGCGATTATATACATTAGCCGTTACTTTATTTACAAATATATAAAGATGATTTATTAATATTTAAGTTCAGTTTATTAGTTCCTAGGAACCTCACAAGAATGGCACTGGATATACTGCCTTCCTAGAATTTTCACAGTCAGCTGCCCTCGATGAGGAGGTCCAAGGGGCTCTAAAAGAAGCCTTGTAAGCATAGCCTAATTTTACAGTGCCGCAACTTCAAAGTTTTCTCTTACTGGAAGTAGTTTAAAGAGCGCTGACTTTTTTCATTTGGATAACCTTGATTTATCGTCAAGACTATTGTAGGTCATGTCCAAGGATGTAGAGTATAAAAGCCAATTTTGATGTAATTTTTTCAGATTAGCGAGGTATAGCTGTACAAATTTGCCCTGATATATCTTGCGAAATTATCCAAAATGATGACTGCATAAATTTCTGCAAAGTCTGCTTTATTACATTTTAAGATATACTCAGTCATACTGAAAATTCGAAGAAAAAAAACATTTTTTCAAATAATAATTTAGCGGTTGGGCTTTATGAAATCGAATGAAGAACAAGTGGCTTCTGAAAATGCAAGAACAGCTTTATTTTAACGAACAGGTCAATTGAGTGGCCGGATCGTATAAGGGCGTATAGAATTTTCTCGTGAGAAATCATAGTCCCCTGGAGACTTTAAAACAAATTTTGGATTTAAAGTTTTTGAAGGAAATATTTGGTCGTGAAATTTTATTGTGCATCTTTTTTCATCTAGACCAAAAGTTGTAACTTTTTTAGTTTTCGAAATAAAAACCAAAAAACTGACTTTTTTGAAAAACTTCCTTTTTAAAAATTTTGTATAAAAATTTGAGGGAAAGTGCTTTAAGATGTACTTCGATTGTCAATATGATAGGAATTCAAAACCGTTGTTTTCAAAAATTATTAATTATTTTTTTCTCTAGCTTGGCGCGAATCTAACACTTGTAACTTCCAGCGTTTCGTTTAGAGAGGGAATTTGGAGCAAACAAATACTTCTCGCAACAAAAATTCTGAGAAATGTATAATGAAGTTTTTTGGAAAGTTTCAGATTAAAATATTTAACAGTTTAGGAGTAGTTATGATTTTAGTGAACGTCAGCGCTGGAATTTTCGAGCGTACTATGCACTCCGCTGTGCCATGTTCTCTCGCTAGAGAGTTTCTGCTTATAATATGATGTTGTGAAATTTTCTAGTGAATAACAGTTAAACAAAAATAAGTTAACATAATATTCATGAATTTTATTTAATTTTGAATGGATTTTCCGGTTTCTTTAGCTTTAGATGTAGGATACTTTAATGTACACCTAGTGTTTACACCGACATTCGGCTTAACTCGTAAGCGACCTTGAATGTGAATTTTGAAAACAAACGTATGCACAAATTTTCTTACACTTTTTCTAAATCAATTTTAAAAATAAAACAGATCAGTTAGTCTTTAACTATGCTCTGGAAAGTGCACATTAAATTAAATTTTTAACTTAATAAAGTTGAATATCTCACGAACACTCCAGCGCAGACGTTCACTAAAATCATAACTACTCCTAAACTATTAAATATTTTGATCTAAAACATTCAAAAACTTCATTATACCTTTCTCCGAATTTTTGCCGCGAGGAGTATTTGCCTGCCCGAAATTTACTCGCTAAACGAAACGCTGGAAGTTACAAGTGTTCGATTCGCGCCGAGCTAGAGAAAAAGATTATTAATAATTTTTGAAAACTGCGGTTTTAAATTCCTATCATATTGTCAATCGAAGGACATCTTAAGGCACATTACCTAAAATTTTCATTAAAAAATTTTAAAAACTGAAGCACTGAGCACGAGTTGAACTGAAAAACGGATTAAAATCAAGTTGTTCAAAAAAGTCAGTTTTTTGGTTTTATTCCGAACACTAAAACAGTTACAACTTATTGTCTAATTAAAAAAAGATGCACAATACAATTCCACGTCCAGCTATGTCCTTCAAAAATTTTAGATCCAAAATTTGTTTTGAAGCCTCAGGGGACTATGATTTCACACGAGAAAATTCTATACGCCCTTATACGATCCGGCCCCTCAATTTTACTATGAAAGTTGCATTGCCCTGTTTTAAGAAACTTTTCCTTTTCCTACATTGGTTTAAGATTAAATTCAAGTATTTTGTTAAAAATTAAACTGCTTAGATTAAGGAAACAACTATTTGTATAAAAATACGTCTTTTCTGGCTGAAATATCAAATATTATGGTCCTGGTTGAAAATTATTCCTTTTTTATTATTCAATTTGTCTGTTTTTTATTTAAAACTAGAATATTTTTCGCTTAAAATATTAAGTATTATATTTTTCTTTAGGAACCAATATTCTTTTATTGAAAATTCAACTACTAGATTAAAGATTTAGTTTTTTTGCTAAAGTTAATCTAGTTGTTGAAGATTTAACATTTGAATTACAAATTCAACTAATTTGGCAGAAGGACAAAGTTTTTATTAAAAATGTCACAGCTTTGTAGTATATCCGTATTTTTTAGAAGAAAATGCATCCTTTTAAATTGAAAATTCAACTGTCTTTCAAGCATTTCGTTTTCTTTGCTTGGATATTCAAATATTTGGCTGAAAGTGCAACATTTTTCGGTTGAAGTTCAATAGTTTTTGTTAAAGAATTCGTCCCTTTCGCTTAATTTTTTATTTAAAAATTCAACTCATTTGTTTTAAATTGGTTTTCTTGGATACAAAATTTATCCTTCAGGATGAAAATTTATCTTTCTTAATCAAAAATTCAACCTGATAAAAAAAATGAACGATCTTTTTAAAAATTTTGATAATTTTTTGAAAAATTCAACTATTTTGTTAAAGAAGTTATCTTATTCAATCGAAAATTAAATTGCTTTCTTGAAAATTGGTCCTTTTACAATAAAAATTCGTCTATTAGGATTAAAAATGTATCTTTTTCTGTCAAAAAATTTTGTTGTTGTTGAAAAATGATCTAGATGTGATAACAAATTTAGGCATTTTTTTTAAATGTCATTATTTTTTTTAAACTTCGCTATTTTGTAAAAAAAAAGGAGTTATCTTTATTGTTTGCAAATTCAAATACTTTTTAAAAAATCGTCTTCGTCGAAAAAATGTCTTTCTTCATAAATTAAATTTTATATTTCTTCATTCAAAATTAAATAGTTACTTGAAAATTCAACTATATGATTACAAATTCTTTTTTTAATGTTAAAAATTCAAATATTTTATTAAAAGTTTAAATATTTAGTGACAACTGAAACTGCTTGGTCTAAAATTTGTTGAAAATTAAACTGTAAGGTTAAAAACTCAACTGTTTAAAAAACTGAGATCATTCGATTAAAAACTAACTGTTTTGTTAAAAAGTGATCCTTTTTATTCGAAAATTAATCACTTTTGTTAAAAATTTGTCTTTTTCCAGAATATCTTAACTTCAGCGTTTCAAATTGCATTCAATAAACATTCCCTAACATTAATTTTACTGAAAGGAGTTTAATCTTATTTTTATCTGCGATGTATGTTAAATTATTATATTTATATGTTTTTTAGTTAATTTTATTAATTTGTGAACCTAAATTGATGAAAAAAATGACCTGAAAGGTTCAATCTTAAAGCTTTAAGCCTTCCTCATTCCTGTGCTTGAGATATTTATGTTTCACCATGTGTATAGTAAGTACTTTTTTTCTTGGGCGATCTTTGCAACGTAGTATTATGTTCAGTCATGATCTTTTTATATTCGTGATTTCGTTGACAAATCTTACTAAAATTTTTCCAGGATTGTTTCCAGAAATTGTTAAAAACGAATAGGGCTTAAAATGGTAAAATTTTCAGCAGTAACGCATATTCTCAATTTAGAGTTCCGCTTTGAAACTTCCATTAGTGGTTTAAAAATTCTCTCAAATTCCACTGCATAGTGTGGCAACAATTTTGACTTTTCAATTGTTTAAACAATTACCATGGAAATCTGTTTAAATAATTCTATTTAATATTTTTTTAATATGCAAGATAAGAAAACACTAATAGCGCTGTTCGATTTTGTGGAAAAAATTACTTGAAATCCATGTATTGCCTAATTTTTTCTTTAAACAATTTGTTACATATAGGATGAATATAAATTTTATATTATCTAATGGCGCAAATACACTACCATAAAAATACATAAAAGTCCATAGCAAATGTTGAAAAACATAGACTTTATGTAGTTTTTATGGTAGAATCGAATGGCAATATTAGTTATTCCAAACCACACATTTTCAAACAAATTGTTTAAAAAATTTAAAAATATGTATTTTTTAAAAATCATGTATTATAGTACACACGTTGTTGCCGTGACAATACTAATTTAATATAATTTTGTAGAATTTAATACTTGTACATTCCACAGAATTCGAGATTTTATCACAATTCCCGAAAGTTTTTCATTACAAGTTCTCCTTCATTTTCCGCTCTTTAATACTACTACCCATGTTGAAAAGACATAGAATCAATAATTTCTATCGACGTTAATTATACAGCTTTATTCTTTTGCTCAAGAGAATAATTTTCGCACTCTCTTTTATACATTGGAGAATAAGCTTTACGCTACTCGACAATTCAGTGACAGGTCGCGAACCTGCCTGCGTGTTTTTCATAAAGATTTGATCTGGTATGCCCACCTATTGTGGTTGTATGGACAGAGTGAGAGAGAATGTGTGACGCAGTGGGCCCCGCCCAAGGGTTGCAAGGAGGTAGAAGACATAGGTAATACGACTATAAAAGCTGGGGACCAGAATCTGTTAGACAGCACAACGTCCTCATCAGCTCACTACTCGCAATACAACAAAACCAATCTCGTAATCATGACTTCGTGTGTAGCTTTTTTGCTAGCAGGAGCAATTGCCGTAGCTTCAGCTGCTCCATCTCCATCCGGTCTTTGGGCTGGACATGGAGTCGCCCTTGGAGGCCCAGTTCTC
>JAAAKG020148407.1:0-10259 GCA_010014905.2 Druon quercuslanigerum | reverse complement strand
CTGGCACCTCCACAACGGAAAATCAATATTTTTTATATGCCATAATTTCGGGCTAATTTTGGGCGATAATGCCGATTTTTAGGATCTTTTATTTTTCTTAAAAATCAAAATTTTGGGTGGAGATCAATGAAAACTTTTTGATATTGTCTGAGTTTAAAAAAAAAAATTATACTTGGTTTTTTGAGGAAAAATGCGGTCAACATTTTTTTTAATTTATCAAGTATTGCACGATAATTTTTAATGAAAATGATAGAAAATAGGAGATGAGACAACAATAAAAAAAATATATATTTGGGCCATCCTAATATTCATGCGCCTCGAAAAATAATCAAAAATAAAATTGAACTTGGAATTTTAAGAGATCAAAAAAAAAAATCGTAATGAATGATCAGCTCCGTTCAGCTAGCACCTCCACAACGGAAAATCAATATTTTTTATATGCTATAATTTCGGGCTAATTACGAGCTATCAAAAAACCCAATTCGAAAAACAACCCCTATCATTGATAACCAACCCTCAAATTTAAAAATTAATTTTTTGACCCCGATCTTCTGGTGTAGATTGTTTTGTCAAAAAATTATTTTTCAACATTGAGGGTTGGTTATCAACAATAGGGGTATTATTATTATTATGGGCATTATCGCCCAAAATTATGGAATATAAAAAATATTGATTTTCCGTTGTGGAGTTGCCAGCTCAACGGAGCTGATCATTCATTACGATTTTTTTTTCTATCTCTTAAAATTCCAAGTTCAATTTCATTTTTGATTATTTTTTGAGGCGCATGAATATTAGGATGGACCAAAGATATATTTTTTTATTGTTGTCTCACCTCCTATTTTCTATCATTTTGATTAAAAATAATCGTGCAATTCTTGATAAATTCAAAAAAAAAGGTTGACCGAATTTTTCCACAAAAAACCAAGCATAATTTTTTTTAAACTCAGACAATATCAAAAAGTTTTCATTGATCAAAAAATTTAGAATCGAATACGTAGTGTAGACTAAAAATTGATTTGGCCACCGAAACTTTTTTCGCCTCACTGAGAAAAAAGTGGAATTTCTTGTTCAAAAAATTTCAGAGGTCGTATTTCTCAACCCATTTTCAAATATTTTTTTTTTAAATTGAAGCTGGTTGAATTGTAAAGGTATGTACCATGATGGATTTCAAGGAGAATTTAATAATTTTTTACGTTTTTACTACCTACTTTTTTGTAATTGAAATTTCCTCGAAAACACGTGAAACAAGTAAATTAGTACCCTAATTTCATTACAATTTGGCCGAAAAACTTCATTTTCAAAATTCTCTGATTTTTATCAGACCAATTTTTAATTTTCCTTGGCCATCATTATGCAAATTAACAGCGTTTTAATCTTGTAAAATTTTTAAAATATTGTTTAAATTATATACCATTAAGCCGAATCGCTTTTTGGTCTAAGCGTAACCCATTCGCTTATAATCTTTTATAAACTTCAATAAAAGAATTTAATTTTAAACAGAATAGTTGATTTTTAACCAAATTCTTGAATTTTATATTTACAAACATGAATTTTCAACGAAATAGTCTAATTTTCAAACAAAAAACATTGATCTTCAACCGAAATCACTTAAATTTTTAAACAAATAGTTGACTTTATAACAAACAAAAAATCACTTTTGACAAAACAGTTGTATTTATAATTAAATAGTTGAACCTCAAAGCCCAAAAACTAGTTTTTTAAAAGACAGATGAATTTTCAAGTAAAAAATACATTTTTCGTTGGGAAATTACATTTTTTCTTGAATATTCAACTACTTCCGCGTAAAAGATAAACTCTTTTATTAAAAATTAATTTTGTTGTCGGAAGATTCGTCATTTAAATTAAAAATTTGTCTTCTTTTAAAAATGTGACTACTTTTTTAAAAATGAATTTTTCTACTAAAAATATAGCTATTTTTCTGAAAATCAGATTTTTTTGGTTAAAAATTAGGTTTTGGACGAAAACTTTAACTATTCTTTTTTTGGTTGAAAACTGATATTTTTTATCTGAAAATTAAACTCTTTTTATGAAAATCCATGAGATTTGTGGAAAATTCGTCTTTTTTGCAGAAAATTAATCTTGTTGGTTAAAAATTCATTTATTTCTTTGAAAATTCACATATTTTCTTTAAAAAAATACGTTTTTTGTAGAAAATGTTTCTTCTTTGGTTAAAAATTTTTTTTCCTAAAGTGAAAATTAAAATACTATTCCAGTTGAATATTCCATATTTTCAGTTAAACATTAGTTTTTTTGGTCGAACATTAATTTTTTGACTAAAAATTAAATTATTCTATTTTTGGTTCAAAAATTAACTGCTTTAGTTGATTTCCTTAACATAAAACTTAATTATTTAAGTCGTGGTTGACAATTTAATTTTTATCGTAAAAATATTTTTTCTTTTTTTTTAAAGTTCAACTATTTCAGTTAAGTGTTCTTGTTTTAGTTGAAAACTCAATTTTTTTAAATTTCCCTAAATGAATTTTCAATAAAACAGTTGAATTTTCTAATGTATTGTTGAATTTCTAAGTAAAAAATCTGAAATTTCTATTAAAAAGAACAATTTTAAACAAAATAGTTCATTTTCAATTGAAGCAAATTAATTTTCAACCAAACAGTTGCTTTTTTAACCAAAAATCAAAATTATGGCTTTGAATGCACTATCCTTAAACAATTTAATCTGAGGCCTTAAATCTAAATTTTTTTTCTTAAATTAATTTTTAGATTAATTCTCGGAAGTTTTCAATTAAAAATTTCACAATATTGTAGGTTTGAATTCAAATAATTATTTAAAATTACAAAACCATGTTGCTATTAAATATTTGAAAAATTTATATTAAAAGCCTTGATAGTCACTTTTGAATTTGCTAATTTTAGATGTAGATATAAACCAATTTCGAACTGAAAAGCTTAGAATTGTACAATTTCAAAAAAATGGAATCATATTACAGCATTCTAGTTGTTTATCATGTATTGTAATTTTCAATGTTATATCTGTAAATTTCCCGATTTTTAGTTGAAGATCTGAACTAATAAAGAATTTGAAATTGAAAAACATTTTATTGGAAAATTTCAAGAGTGAATAACGAAAAGACAAAAATTAAACTATGTAACTAAAATTGCAATACATGCATAATTCCAGTAATTTAAAATGGTTAAAATATTTTTAGAGTTCTGAATTTACATCTTAAATGCTCAATTTTAAATTTCTCTTTTTCATAGGTTTTAATTTTGCAACTAAAATTGAATTGGTTGAATTTAGGAAAGTTTAATTAGTAATATAAAAATTATATAAATTTTGTCAGTTCAAAATGAAGTTCGAATTCGTTTCAGTTGCAAGGTGTAGTAGAATTTGTTTTCATTTTTGATGTATCCTATTTAAAATTATTATTGAGTTTGAAAGTTTGTTTAGTATATTTTAATTAATTCCTTGATTTTATAAAAATTCGCCTATTTAGGTGTAATGTCAAATTATAATTTCGTTATGTAATAACAATTTTAAATTCTAGAATTTCAGAAGCTTTGATTTTGAAAGATTCAATTTAGTTTTCAATATTACATTGTCAAATCTTGATAGCTTTGAATTTATTATTGCTCAAGTCCAAAAGTTTGCAATTTTTAATTATTTAATTTTGAACACCTTGAATAATAAATAAGACACTTTCAATTCCTCTGAATTTTTAATGGTCTAATCTTAAAATATTCAAAATCGGGAATTTACAAAAACGTGTTTTTTCTTTATAGGAAATACGTGCTAAAATTTATGGGGCTTGTGGGATCTCTAAATAAAATCGGGACCTCTAATCAATACTTTTAAAGAAATGTCTGGTTTATTATTTCAGTACATTATTTTATTCGTACCTCTTGTTCTGCAAGAGTAATTTTGCAAGAGAAAGCCAAATTTAAACATTTTATGACAAAGAAATTAGGACGAGGGATAAGATAAAGAAAGTGAAAATGCGAGGTGCTGAAGTTTCTGGATAAGAAATAATTTTTTCTTTTACATCCGTTTCATGAAAAGTTTCTAGCCTTTTGCTTTTCAGTATTAAGATGAATTCCGGAGACAAGGGGAGGCTAGCAATAGGTGTTTCTTTAGGAACTCTAATAAACTTTACGACACTCGAAGTGAACTTGACTGAAGTTTATCGTACGGTATTATAAATGCATCCGCAGCTGTATCATAAACTTGTATTTCGCAACAGATAGAAATGAGAAATCTGAGAAATAATTCTACTTAGATATGCAAAATAACATACCAATTTTAAAATAAGTTTTATTTTGTCTGGCTGAATAATGGTGGATTTGTTAAAGCTCATTACCATATTTCGATGTTTCATGGGACATGATTCCATTCATTAGTTTTTCTGATAAATACGGTCCTGCTTCAGCGCAAATCAATTTTTCCTTTTTCGAATTGATTAAAAACCGCGAGAAAGTAAGTTCTAAAAAACTTACTGTGGGCTGGGTTTGAAACAAGAACCTCCTTATTACGAGTGAGGTGCACTACCATTTATCCACAATGTCCGGAATATTTTGCAGCACCAGAAAGAATTTATCTACATTTAAAAAAATGTATAT
This sequence comes from Druon quercuslanigerum, assembly GCA_010014905.2. Taxonomy (NCBI): domain Eukaryota; kingdom Metazoa; phylum Arthropoda; class Insecta; order Hymenoptera; family Cynipidae; genus Druon; species Druon quercuslanigerum. Next base: position 5,663 of record JAAAKG020148407.1, on the reverse strand, counting down.
TTAATTAAGCAATGTGCAGAATTTTTTCTAATAAAACCAAGAACCCAACATTCAAATTTAGGCAACAGCCACAAAATGTTCGTATTGCAATTTGAAAAAAGATAAACAAATTTCCTTAGAAAGAATAGCAACCAACCAAATTCCCTTCGTTCTCTTTTTATTTCTTTCGTCTTTTTTTTATTTTTATTATTATCAAATCACAATAAAAAAAAATTTGTAAAGTAATCACCAACGTTTCCGCAAAAAGTAAGCAGGCACCTGTAAGGGTCAAAAGGCAAAAAAAAAGGATGTTCCAGGTATGCGTGTGCTGCTGGGTTTCCATTTTGACCCTCACTTCATTCTCGGGTGTCAGGGAGAGAGAATCGTCGTTTCATTACTGTTCCTGTCTGCTCGATTTTTTTGCCTTGATAAGGGTGCTGTATGAGTGCCGAAATGTTTCTAATAATTTTTTACAAATGTTTTTTTATTGGCATTTTATAATAATAAAAATAAAAAAGATTAAAGAAAGAAAAAAAAAGAATGATGGGGATTTGATTGTTTGCCTTATCGTTTATCTTTCCTCTTTTTTATAAATGCCCAAAAAAATAATTTTTGTGTTTTCTTGTTTAGGAAAATTGTTATCTTTCCTCAAATTGCAATAACATTTAATGGTGGTTTTCCAAATTTGGTACATGTATTCTGGGTTTTATTTTTAGAAATTCTGCACATTAACTTGATTATTGGACGTTAAATAGGCTTTCGATTTGATTTTAATCTCATTTAAATTTCTTAAATTTTAAATTAAAGAACCATTATTTTTAAAAGGTTCTTCATTTTTTAAAGAAATAAATTTGAAAAGCTTTCAAAAACTTTAAAGTGGTTCAGTTTTAGTATCAATAAGTGCATGAATCAGGCTGAAAATGTCGAAACTCTCCGCTAGATGCTTCTTCTGCTCGAAACTTTAAAAGTGGAAAGTTGTTAATGAATGGGCAAAGTTCACTGAGTGGACTTGATGAATCTTCTTTTAAATATTCAAAACTAGAATATAGTAATTACATAGTGGCGTTTTTCTCAAGTATTAGCAAAGCTGCAAGAAGCAAAGAGAATAGTTGAAAAAACCAATGTGTGGCAGTGGGGCCACAGGGCGGAAGTGAAACTTTGATGTATTAATTTCGAAATTTTTCTTGATGAATCATGAGTTTTGAGGAGATCACATAAAGTAAGTAAGTGCAGAGACAGAGAGGGAGATAACATACATATTTTTATTATCGTGGCAGTAGTGGGGATATCGAAGAGGAGTCCTTAGAGAATTCAACTGCATAGTGGAAAGTGAAACTGTTTTGTTTTAACTTCCTTTTTTATAATTTATCATTTTAAATCAAAAGTCTTTTTTTTTTGTTTTTTAAAATTTAACGATTCCACTTTTTTAATTTATCTTCTTCAGTTAAAAATTCAACCATTTGGTTCAAATTTCCTGTATCTTCTTCAAATTTAGTCTTTTGTGGTTTAATATAAATCTTCTTGGGGAATAATTTATCTATCTGGTTCAAAATTTAACTATTAAGTTGAAAATTCCTTAAATTCAAATATTTTCTTGAGAATTCATTCGTTTTGTTAAAAAATTAATCTTTTTTTGTTGTAAATTAATTTTCTTTGTGAAAAATGGATTTTTTGGTTGTTTTGGTGGAAATTGGCCTTTTTGGTATAAAATCCATATTTTGGTTTGAATTTTCAACTATTTGGTCAAAAAATTATTCTTCTGATTCAATGTTTCATTAAAGTTTAAAATTTTCTTTGGTTGAAGATTGAACTATTTTGTTGAAAATTTATTTTTTCAGTTGGACATTAAATTTTTAAACCACAAATTTAATTCTTTCATTTTTGGGTTCCATATTTTCGGATCGAAAATTAAAGTTTATCATTGAAAATTCATAATCTCGGGTTAATAATTAAACGGGCTTGTAGGAAAATCGTCCTTTTAAATTGAAAATTTAATATTTGGGATGAGATTTAAGAATGAGGTTGAGAATTCAATTTATTTATTTGAAATTCGTACTATTTGTTTAAGTAACCTATTTTTGACTGAAAATTAAAATATTTTCTGGTGCAAATATCAACTATTAAACTTTTATTAAGGAATTTATTTTTTACCGAAGATTAATCACATTGGCTGAAAATTAAACTATTTTCTTGAAAATTCCTTTTTATTTGTTTAAAAATCAATTTATCAATTTTTTAACTGAAAACTTAATTATTTCATTTTAGATTTAAAATTAATCTTTTTGAGTTAAAAATTCATGTACTTCGGTTCAAAATTTATGTATTTTACGTGTGTATTATGTAATTTAAAAAAACAATTTTATATATCTTGAAATATTTGAAATTTTAAAAAAGTTTTCTAGAAAAATTAATTTAAAAGACGAATATTTAAAATTTTCACACGAATCTCAAGAAAAGTTTGTTATTTTCTTTCAATCTTTCAAACTTTGTAGAATGCTTTAAAATTTTGCTTCTAAATCTTAAAATTAATTTTTTTGAATAAATATCATTTTAGGTTTTTCCAGTAATCTTAAGAGATTTTTTTTATTATTTGGAAAGTTTTCAAAATCTTTCAGAAGCTTTAAAATTTGATTCCAAAACATTCCAAAATCTACATTCTGTTTTGAAAAAATCTTATGCCTTTTCGAATTAAAAATTTGGTTTTCAATTTTTCCGAAACTTTCTATTAATATCTTCTAAACTGATTCAAATTTTTCTTATAATTTTTTTAAATCCTAAAAAATTTAAAAAATTGCCCCTAAATCATTCATATTTTTGTTTACAATTTTGGAAATCTTTTGACATGTTTAACAAAAACTTCAACAGTCTTTTACAATTCTCAAAACACAAATAAATGTTTTGTTCAAAATCTTCAAAAATCTAGACTTTGCTATACATTTTTTTAAATACCTCCATGTTAAAAAATTTTCTTGACTCTTTCGAAAACCTCTAAATATTTTTTTAACTTAGTCGATTTTTTGCATAACTTTTTTTCATTTCTGCATAATTAAGATAATTGTAGTCTCTGTTTTGTGAATTTCGAAAAATCGTTAAAAACTTGTCTCACAGGCTTCCAGATACGTTTTCACCAATTTATTAAATCATTTTAAATTTTGAAAACTTTAAAGTAATTTTTCATTAAAAAAAACATTACAAGTTTTCCTCAAAATCTTGAGAAAATTTGTTTATTTATTTAGAAATTTCAAATTGCTTAAGGAACCATTCACAAAATACATGATACATTTTTCAGGAACTTCTGCTCCCCCCCCCCCCTTGCGTGATACCCCCTCTAAACGTATGACGTATTTTGAAATTAATGTCATATTATTTAGTTATAATATTTTAGTTTGTATTTCAAAAATGTCAATTATTAATAACAAAGTATATAAAAACACAGTTTCCTATGGAGAACCAAATTTTAAGTGGCATAGGTGTTTTTAATAGTGTTATTTTAATGAAAATATTGATACGACATTTATTAAAAACACTAATCCTCAATTTTTCGCCTTCAAATTAGTACAAAAAATTTTCGTTCTAACAAAATCTGATGAAAAAACGAGAATCTCGACACGATCGACCGTTTTTTTAAGAATGGCGATCGAAGTGTATCGCAATGGAAAAAGTAATGGAAAACTCGTATCATCTTGCTCGAATACAGCAGTAAAGATGAGGATAGTGGTATGGATAATGGTGTAAGAGCGAAAAAAGTTAGGGAGTGGAAAGATAAATAGAGGCAACGTAGATATGGAGTGGGGTGGTTGAAAAGTAGAGGTGGAAATGCAAGGCTGTGGGTTAATGAGGATGATTAGGACTAAGGAAGTTAAAGGAAAGGAAGGGCTTGCAGAATTCGAGTCGGTCAAAGTGAGAGACAGCCGTGGATCGTAAAAGGTGAATATCGGATGGGAGGATCCCTAACTTCTCTCGACAGAGGTTGTGGAGAAGTAGAGTTGGAGAGTGAAAACGAGTGTATGATGGAGATGATATGGAGAAAAGGGAAGTTTGGGAAAGATATAAGATAAAGAGAAAACGGAAGGGGGAGATGCTGTAGACGTAATGGTGACTAAGAAGTTTGAAAAGTAATTTTTCAGAAATAGTGGTAGAAGGGGTTTATGAGGGCTAAAATGGAGTTGAGGAAGACAAAGGGGTCACAAGGACAAGGATGAAAGAGAAGGTGATAGATGTGAAAGGAGGTATGGATTTCGGGTGGATGAGAGGTTGGAAGTGTAAAGATGGAATATGAGACGAACGATGAGTCTACATTTTAAAGATAGGTTCAATCGGAAGGGTTTGCTAAAGACGAGAATGGGTTAGGGTGAGATGAGGATAGTATTATGGATATCGGTGTGAGAACGAGGGGAATTAGTGAGTGGAACGGTAGATATAGGGATGTAGATAGGAAGTGGAGTGGCTGAGACGTAGAGGTGAAGATGCAAGGCGTTGGGGTAATGAGGATGAAAAGGACTAAGGAAGTTAAAGAGAAGGGAGGGGTGCAGAAGTCGAGATGGCCAAGGCTGGAAATGTGGGTCGTAAAAGGTGAATTTAGGTTTGGAGGGTCCCTACCTTCTCCCGAGAGAGGTGGTGGAGAAGTAGAGTTGGAGATTGAAAACGAGGGTGTGATGGGGATGATATGGAGTAAGGGGAAGTTCGGACAGGATATAAAATAAAGAGAACTGTGGATTATGGAAAGATGTTATTGGCGTAATGGTGACTAAGGAAGTGGAAAGTTAATTTTGTAGAAAGGGAGTGGTACAACGGGTTTATGAGGGCGAAAATTTAGTTAAAAGAGAGAAGAGGATCACAAGGGCAAAAATAAAATAGAAGGTGCTGGGAATGAGAGGAGAAAAATGAAAATGCTTTCAAATAAAATTGGTTCTAGTTAACTAAAAACCATTTGAATTCGATGAAATGGAAGATGGGATCGAATGAACCGTCAATCAAGTTTTCATCGACAGTGACAGAATTTGAGGTACATATAGTGTCTAGGGATGCTTCACGCAAATACTGTTTCCGCCCTGAATGTATCCGATTATATTCGATTCCAGATGGTCCATATATGTTAGATTTCACTTGAGAGTCTAGGGCGCTGATGGTGACGCTAATCTGAAACAGAGACATAAATAACAGAAGGAAATTTGAATGCAAGTCGGCAAAGCGAGGTAGTGACTGTCGATTCGGTGCACGAGCCACTTAAATGCCGGCTAAAATTTAATTTCCTCTCCAGCGAGTATCGGAAAGAGATTTGCCTTCATGCGATGTCATGGTGATATATGCATTTACTCACACACTTTATACCTTTCTGGTTATCAAAAATTACATGTAAAGGACAAAAAATGATGAGTTAAAAATGAGAAATTCCAGAGTATCAGAAGGGAATATTAATTTGTCAGGTTAGAGCTGGTTAATCTGAAGTGATAAATAAATATTTATTTAAATACGCGGAGAGACTTTTGATGTCAATATTTGGTTTATTCTATGTCTATAATTAAAATAAAATGCAAGAATTTAGGGATAATTGAGGTGCTGTTATAAAGATTCCTACTATAATAAGAGATGATCGTAATGACGTTTAGAAAAAATATCGTGAAAGTAAGTATTTTAAATAACATAAGTTATAAGAAATATACGAAATTCTAATATTCTTAAAT
>JAAAKG020148406.1:0-10260 GCA_010014905.2 Druon quercuslanigerum | reverse complement strand
ACGCTGTGTTTGAATGAATTGCTCCCATATCGGAGAGTGGTGGGGGCCGAAAAATCCCACGTTCTGGAGACACTGCCCTGGTTATCGGTAAACCCATTTTGTTTGGCGCATACAACCCTGGTACCCTCTGTTCACGTCCCTGGCTATCGATAGACGCACCCTTTTCATCGTAACCTTACCCTGTCAGCAGCGTACTTATCAAGGAAGCCTTCACGAAGAGAGGAGGCACTGAAGAGGCTGCAGAGGTAATGCTAAGCTCGGCTTTAAAATGAACTTTAAAGCAGTACAATAATCCAATTCGACTGTGGTGTAATTAGGTATAAAAATAAAGGAAGTCTGTTTTTAACACTCAAAAAGTCTTTCCACACAGAATTCTCGCAGACTATAAATCGCTGGATAAAGGACATGCTTAAAGAAAGCGGAGCAGACATATATATTTTTTAAGTGCACATCACTCGCCATGCTGCTACCTCAGCTGCAGCTCGAGGAGGAACAAGCATCGAAGTCATTCATGAGGCAGGTTGATGGACAACAAGCTCTTCAGTTTGCGCGAGATGTTATAATCGGCCTGTTGGAGAATCAGCTACCATTGCAACAGCTACTTTTAATGGTTAATGAATTTTTCATCTGCAATTACTCAGTTTTTTGTTCAGTTTTCGTTCATTATGAACTTATAATCTTACTATAACAGTTCAGAGTGGCGTTACACTTTTATTTGTCTTTATGTTCGAATAATGAGTTCTTCTGTATTTAGGAGCAATACTTTTGCTCTTTATAAATATAAATACTTGATTATATTTATTAAATAAAGACGGTAGAAAAAAATTTCATCGTGCTTTAAACATCAACGCGTTTAATCAAGAGAAAGAGGGGGCGAAAAACAATTGGAAGATTGAACAAACTTACCTCAAGTAAAGTAATGCTTTCAGAAAATCATTCTTTCAAATTCTTCCCCAAACGATTTTTTACTAAGCTTTAAAATGAAATGGTAGCAAGGGGGAAGTCAGGGAAGCAGGTAAAGTGACACCTTTTGATGGCGTCCAAAAACTCTGGTTTTTAAATAACTGTGGCAGAACGAGCAGTAACTGCGTGAGTATATGTTTGATCTATTCGGACGAAACGGCTCACACAATTACGATTGAACTTCATTTGAGTAAAGTTCATTCAATCTTCCAATTTCTTTCAAACAGTTGTGATATTTAACCAAACACATTAAATTCCATCTAAATATATGCCTTTTTTACACAAAAAAAAGAGTTTTCAACCAAAAAGAATCAATTTATAACAAAACAGCTGAATTGACAACAAATTAATCACAACAACTTCAAGTTTTCAATAGTTTACTGTGTCCCACTGCTATTTATTCTATATTGGAAATAAACGGTCGCATAAAGATTTTTCCTAAAAACCTAGAGGTAGGAAAATTTCATAGCTATTTTGTTATGCATCAAAGGATCGAAGATCAGGATCGCCAAAATGATTAACTATTTATAATAAATTAACCTTATTTTAGTCGAAGTTTATGGCAAGTACAGGAAGAGGACCGGGCGAGAACTGGAGAACCAACCCGAAGGGGCAGTTTCTGCATTGTATCGATTAGCACTTTCAGAACCGTTACCTAGATATACAAGCTACAAGAAGTCCATGCCCAATTACAAGTGCACATTGTATCGATTAGTCTATATAAAGATTATATAGGGAGCATCGTTATTATTATTATATTGCTTATAAGCAGGGTACATAACAATTTCAAGAAAGTCTTTTTACTTCCACACTTCAAATATTGCATTTTTTAATTTTTAATTACTGTATCTCCTTTTTTCATAAAATTGCTGTTTTGTATTGTATAAGAACAATGTACAAGCTTTTTATGAAATATAATTTGCCCTGTAAGCTGGAGTTGTAGTAGCATTACTTGGCTCCATTGCTATATTGATACTAAACAAAAACAACATACTCCAAAAATAACTGCACAAAAGAATGCGTGACTGAAAACAATATGAGAAATTAGATATGTATATCCGAAAATTGGTGTGATTTTAAACAAAAATATTCGGAAAATCGCTATCAATGTCTCTTGCGTCGCCATTTTGTTGCTTCGATTTCATTCCTATCGATTGCACTGAACTTGATTTTGAACCAAATACAATTTTCAACGAAGTAATTAATGGTGAATTTATTTTTTGCGAGATCTACAAGAATCAATACCATTATTCAATACTCACTATCGATTGGATTTATCGATCGCACAAATGGATCGAGTCAGTGAGTAAGCCACAATGTTAGATTAAAATGGCACTGGAGACAAGCAGAGACGAGATGCTGTCAGAGCTTTTCCAAAGTTTCTTGTTTGTACCCTACAGATAGAAATGTCTGAATATTCACTAAAGATTCTCCAACTCAGAGAATATTCTCCGCAGGCACTCAGATAGACATTTTTAAAGATACAGGTAGGTCGTTTAAGTGGCTTGAATGCATTAAAATGTCCTTTTCGAATTTGAAAAAAGAGTTGTATCATAAATAAAAAGCAGAGATGCTATCCCAATAGAGTAACCGACACTCACTAAGCTTTGTTAAGCTTTGGGATTCAAATTTAGAAATATATATTTTTTATGCAAAAAGTGATTTTTGTAGGTCTTGCGATCTTCAATTAAATTGAAAAATATATAATAAACGAAAATTCATGAAAAAGTTCGTTTATTGAATTTTCTGACGTTTCGGCATCACTAAGTGCCTTTTTCAAAGAAATCTAAAATAAATTTATAGAAATAAAAACAGTTTTATTACATTATAATTAAACTAGATTTAGGTAAAAGAGATAAAAATACCAAGTGAAAAACAAAATTTTTTAAAATTGGAGTAAAACATGTCAATGTTTTCTGAGTCAAATATTAAAAATAAATTAAAGAATAAAAACAGTTAAGACTCCAATTTTGGTAACATGTGAAAAATAATGTGAAGAAAAAACCTCTAAATTTTAAGAGGCTTTTTTCTGAATATGATTACATCTTTATAAAAAAGATAAACAACTTTTTAATAGTTATGAATAGACGACGAACATATGACTAAGTAGAAATAGGAATATACATTAAGAAGGCAAAATTATTAGTACAAACTAAAGGCGTAATTTAAAGGAACCGCAAATGAGGTAAGCGCGCCAAAGCAACTGGATTTGAACTTAAAATTATTTCATGATACTTTAATATATTTTATTAACATTCATAATTTCTGTCTGTAAATTAATAGAAATATTACCACATTTATTTATAAATTTGGATTCCAATATTCGTCTTTTGTATGTATTTTTTTCTTTGGCTAGAATTTTAATATTGTTGAAATCGAAATTAAAATAATGGTCTAAATTCCAGCAATGTTGTGATAGACTTGTGTTTAAATTTCCAACTCTGCAATCTCTTTTGTGTTCAGAGACTCTAGTTTCTAGTCTTCTCCCTGTTTCACCAACATAAACTTTTTCACAGCAATTACATTCAATGAGATATACAATACCAGATGAATTGTCAGTAGTGTCAATATCTTTTTGATTAGGTAAAATTTTTTTAAGAGTATTATTATTTCTAAAATAAACATTTATCTTGAATTTCTTTAGTGAATTTCTCAACCTTTCAGAGAGTCCTTGAACATACGGTAGCGTAACTTTTAACTCCGATTTATTATACGTGTCAATCCAGTTATTTGTCCTACTCGAACCATTATATATTTCATGAATTCTTTCTTTAACAATACTATTTATCAAAGGAAGCGGATAATTAATTTGAATTAGTGTGATTTTAATTTGACAAAAATTTTCTAGTCTAAATTTTATGTCACTTAACTTTACGCATCTATCTATTAAACCTTTAAATTAGGCCAACCTTTTGACAATACAAATGATGGGATTCAAAATTGGGATATCTGCCAGACCATGAATCTTTTTTAAACTAGTCAGTAATCAACTCGCCTTTTGGTGTTTTTATGATTTTTAAATCAAGATAATTTATCGAATTATTTTGTTCTAGTTTACATGTAAACTGTATGGATTTTTCAATGATATTAAAAGTATTAATGAAATCATCAATTTGTTCTGTAGGAACAATAGCTAAAATGTCATCCACGTACCTTTTATATGAAATTGGTGTGAAATTCAATTTTTTTAAAGCTCTTTTTTTCTACATCTTCTGAAACCAAATTTGAAATTATAGGAGACAGCGGTGACCCCATTGGACAATCATTTAATTGTTTATAATATTTGCCATTAAAAGAGAAACCCATGTTATGAAAAACAATTCTAGTAGCGACTAGACATTTTTTTTTTTATTATGTTAGTTAAATTGTGATTTTGTATTAATTTGTCTTTAACGCAATCCAATGCAAGATCTAATGGTATGTTGTCAAACATTGAAACAACATAAGGAATTCATTGAATGCGTTGAAGGAACTGTGATCATTTTTAAAATATCTTTTAAATTCCAGCTACTTTTAACGAAAGATTCTGTGTTTCCTGAAATCGATTTAAAAATATAAGGAATATATTTGGAAAGGTTGTAGTAGGAGAACCAATTGTGGATACAATTAACCTCCATTTTAAATTTGGCTTATGTACCTTTGGTAGAGCATAAGCTTTAGCTACAGTACTATTGTGCGTTTTTAATTTATATAAAGTTTTTTCATTCATTAATATTTTTTGTTCTCATCTAGTATCTATGTCGCTACATTTTCCTTCTATTTTTGGAACGAAACTAGTTTTAATATTTTCATACAAAATATGAATGTTTAGCATATTTTTTACAGTTTCATTATATTTGTCTCTATTGGCTGCTACCGTTATGTTACCCTTATCTGCATTTACAAAAATACATTTTTGTTTTCTTTTTGAAAATTTTCAACAAGTTTATTAGATTTTTCAAAATTCCTAAAGTTATTGATTCGATTATGATTTGAGATTAATTGAGTAACTGTTTTTCTGATATTAAGTTTCTGATCTTCATGTTCTACATTTTTTAGACAATTTTCTATATTTGCATGATATATTTGCATATATATGGTTTTTTCTTCACATTATTTTTCACATGTTACCAAAATTGGAGTCTCAACTGTTTTTATTCTTAAATTTATTTTTAATATTTGACTCAGAAAACATTGACATGTTTTACTCCAATTTTGAAGAATTTTGTTTTTCAGTTCAAATAAAACACAGGTATTTTTTATCTCTTTTAATTAAAATTAGTTTAATTATAATGCAATAAAACTGTTATTTACATAAATTTATTTTAGATTTCTTTGAAAAAGGCACGCAGTGATGCCGAACGGTCAGAAAATTCAATAAACGAACTTTTTCATGAATTTTCGTTTATTATATATTTTTCAATTTAATTGAAGGCCATAAGACCTACAAAAATCACTTTTTGCATATTTACATTGACGGTCGAAGAGAGGATTGATTTGATTCTTATCAAATCTGATTAATAATATATTTTTTAATTTCGAAGTTAACAGCCAAAAACATAAAAAATTGGAAAACTACGGGTTCCGATTTTTTAAATTTAACCCAAAAATATTATATTAATATATAAGTTATAATTATAAAATATGTATAATTAGAAAATTCATCAATTACAAAAAAGTGTTAATAATTTGAAGAAAAATTTAAAAAGGGAGTTGTGTCAGGGACGGCTAACTACTGTAAATAACTCTGCCCGCCCGGTACGTGACGAATTCAATAGGACCATTATATGACCGTCGCATCACTCTTAAAAGAGAACCAAAATCTCTCACACTATCTCTAGAGACGAAATAATTCAAATCGAGCCAGAAAATAGACTGAAACAGGCCAGCCTTTTCGCCAGAGAATTTTCTGAGATTTTCTATCGGTAGAGTATTCAACACCAATTTCGGATATTCATAATCTCCCGTAGTGCTTTCCAATTCTTTTAGTAAAAAGGTCATTATGCTCACTTACTTTTTCAGTAAACGTGGTTTTTTCTTGTGAATATAGAAATCGATCAAATTGACTCGATTCTGATGACTTTTCATCATTCAGTCCAGCTCAGTGCTATTTATATTTCACAGTGTATTAATCTTACCATGCAAAGAAGGAAATACATAAAGCCATAGCGTGTTTCCATTCAATACTTAGTTAATCAGAGGAGCCACTGCATACTATTATTCTGAATGGTTCAGCGTTTTTCAGGATGTGACGTTTCAAGGTCATTGTAGTAATGAAGAATTAAAATATAATAATATAGTGTGATGCTAGTGCGTGAATCACCTACCCGCACTAGCATCACATACACTTTTTTGAAACAAATGCATGCGAAGTGTGCGAATAACTGGCCGTCTTTATTCGCACACGGCTAGGAGTGCGAGAATACATTCCAACATAACATTTGAGAATCGGGCACTTCACGCACGCTCCGCAGGCACGAGAAACCGAACTTCGCACGCAGATGTTTCAACAAAGTTTTTTGAATCTATTAAAACTTTTACAACCTTATGCAATACTTAAAAAGATATTATCTGAAATGTATACAAGAACCCCATTATGAAAATAAATCAAATCTCACCTAAAGTCATCATTGCAATTTTGAATCCCATTCCCAGTTCTCCAAGAATATTCTCGGCAGGCACAGGGCAGTCTTCAAATATTAATGAACATGTACTGCTACCACGGATTCCTAATTTGTCCTCCTTTTTCCCAAGAGATAATCCCTGTGTAGGTTTATCGACTATGAAGGAGCTTATACCTTTGTGCTTTTTAGCTTTATCTGTTGTAGCAAAGAGAACAGTGCCCTCTGCTTCATATCCGTTTGTAATCCAGCATTTAGTGCCATTAATGATGTAATTACTTCCTTCTAATTGGGCTACAGTGGAGGCTGCTCCAGCATCCGAACCATTTCCTGGTTCACTCAGGGCAAAGCATCCAAGTTTCTTATTTTTAAGAAAATCCGTGATGTACTTTTCCTTTTGTTCCTTAGAGCCGAATTTTTCTATCGGACCTAAGAAGAGTGAATTCATAACACTTATTATGACTCCGGTGCTGGCACATCCTCTAGATATTTCTTCCATGACGATGGCGTAGGCCAGGTAATCCAACCCTGTTCCACCTAACGATTCAGGCATTGTGACTCCAATTAAACCGAGGTCTGACATTTTTTTTAATTGTTCTTCAGGGAATTTGTGCTCTCTATCTATCTTTGCCGCTATTGGCTTCAACTCCTCCTCGGCAAAGTCTCTATGGTGACGGATAAAAAACTGCATTATTTTTACTAAACTTCGAAAAGATATTCTAATTTATAAAAATCAAGTACCAAAACGAAAAGAAAATAGAAACTGTAAATCTATCATTGTTTCAGAATTTATAATCTGCTGCCAGAGCTGAATTAAGCAAGGATTGCAATTCTGGATCGCGCTTTCCGAAAGGGTATATATTTTCCTTAAAGTACGAACCGCAGTAAAAATCTTTCAAATTTTTTATTGATATGATCTTGCTGGAAAAGCAGGAGAGACGGATAATGAATTCCATAACAATGATAGAGCATCTAGTCGCCATAATTCACTTTTCTATTTTTTCCTTTCTCGCTTTACATTTATATTAAGTTCAATGCCATAGCTGAGTCGTTTATATTACTTTGAGAACAGTAATGAGAATGAGAATCTCAACGGGAACATAACAGGCGGATAAATTCTTTGAGAATTTATGAGAACGATCCAAACTTAACATATCCTCAAATTTCAACTCTATTTTTGATAAATTGGCGATACATTCAAAATTAGATAAATAGTTAACAATACAAAATTTTAATATTTTAATAGTAAAACTTCTTCTATGTATTTTTCTTTATTCCTAAATAAATTTATATAAGTAAAGAACTTATATCTAACTATGTAAATATCGTGATCAATCATAAATTCTTTCAAATTCTCCTAAATTCTGCCATATTCTCCGTTATACCAAACTTAAATTCTCGAGAATTTAAGAACTACACCTGGATCGAGAAAAATTAGTACTTGAGGTGGGCGTGCGAGGCGCTGTTTACCCATAGGGCTGATATTTTTTAAAAGTTCTATGCTTTTTCTTTTTTCTTTGCCTAAAGAACGAAGTTAAATAGTTTTAGCATTTAATAAGGACCAGCGGTCGATGATAATTCGGTTTTGAGGTTTTAAAAATGCACTTTCAAGATTGTCCTGCCATCGAAAGGGGTTTCTCTGTGGTGGTATGTGCGCTTGCTGTCTATATCTTCGAAAACAATCGTATAACTGAAAAAAAATAAGAATAAAGCATTTCACCAAACGAATTGTTTGGCGCTGATCGCCCAGCCGTACTTGATCGTACTACCAAGAATGCACTGTCGGTAAAAGTCGCATGTCTCACTTGGTCTCGGAATAGGAAAACCGTGGTAAGTGATAACAGGATGCCGCCGTGAACTCGTTGATAATAATCTATAATAATTTTTCAGTTAAAAAAATATATGTATTGAAATATTTACATATTTTGTTATGTTGTAACGTGCAAATCACATATGAAAATGGCGCATTACGTAGAATCGTATTTAAATAAGGTCAGTATTGTAATACCTATATTCTGGCTTTATAGAACACTACTGTTAATCGCATGCCCAGAATCCAAAACGCCCTTGGAAAGGTAGACTCAAAAACCTCACAAAAATTTGCTATTGCTACAACGAAAAGTATTATTCGAATATCTTGCGGGAGAAATGTAAATTTCTCATTTAAAATAACAATAGCTGCAGATCTTTGCAGACATTTCAAAATCATCGTCCTTTAGATATCGAGATATAGAAGATAAATTATTCTACTAAGCAGACGTCGAATTTAGTAACCATTTTTTGCAGGGAAAATTTGCAACAAATTATAATAAATTACCGGCGCTTACTTTTGACAAGCTATTTTCTACGTCCTTCTTCGCAAAGATTTATTAATGTTAGATATCGATATAGTGTACTCGGAAAGATACAATTTATAAATTATTTCCCGATTTTTTTTTTACTAAATTCGACGTCTGCTATGTAGATTACTTTCTATTTTAATTAATTTGTACATTGTATCTCTCCGAGTGCATTATCTCGTTATCTAAGAATAATTAATCTTTTCAAATAAACATGTAGAAAATAGTGTACACATTTTTCATGTAAAAATTGTTACGAAATTCGACGTCTGCTGTGTAGAATAGTTGCTATTCTATATCTCGATATCTAAAGGTCGATGACTTTTAAATGTATGCAAAGATCTGCAGATATTGTTATTTTTAATAAGAAATTTACATTTCTCTGCATGATATTCAAATAATAAATTTCTCTCTGGCAATATTTAATTTTTGCGAGGTTTCTGAGTGTACCTTTCGGAGGGAATGCGATTAATATTAGTGTTCTATGAAGCCAAAATAGGTTATACAATACTTACCTTATTTATACGATTCTACGTAATTTGCCATTTCCATTTGTGTTTTGCACGTTACAACATAACAAATTATGTAAATATTTCAATAAATAATTTTTTTCTATTTAAAAAATTATTATCCATCATTACCAGCGAGTTCACTTAGGCATCCTTTTATCACTTGCCACAGATTTCCTATTGCGAGACCAAGTAAGGCATCTCAATAAACAATAACAAAAAAAAAAGAACAAGTTGCATTTGTATTCTAATTGAAAATTCGCACCAAGAGAGTTGCGACTTTTACCGACTGTGCATTCTTGGTAGTACGATCAAGTACGACTGAGCGATCAGCGCCAAACAGCTATGAGTCGCCTTCCTGCTCATTCAACCAGTTTACGCTCTTTTTTTATCAGTTACCCGATTTTTTTCGAAAAAATCTATAGTAGGCACAAGTATCACATTAGCAAAACCCCTTTCGGGGTCGGGGATATCTGCAAAGTGCATTTTTGAAACCTAAGAACTGAATTATCATCGATATCTGACCAGTTTTCGAGTGTTTTATAGATTTCGCCGTTTTTTGTGCGCCCCGTTCCAACAGCCTTAAAAGGCATTTAAAAGGGCGCGAAATTAAAAAAAAAACTAGTAAAAATATAAATATTTTTATTATTATTTTTTCGCTATAAAATGTAAACGCTGTTTGTTTTTAATAAAAAATACACTATATATATATATATATAGATGCCGAATAAATTAAGTGAAACTCGGAGATAGTCGCGGTTTTGGGGTTGACCATGGACCTGCCCTAACCTAACACAACCGGAGACGGCGTCAATTCTCGGAATTACTATCTCTGGGCGCGCTCTGTCC
>JAAAKG020148405.1:0-10260 GCA_010014905.2 Druon quercuslanigerum | reverse complement strand
GATGCTTTCACGATGATTCATTATGATAAAGTAGATATTTCGGGTTTCAATCGTGTACAAAACTACGAATTTTGTTTTGTACACGATTGAAACCCGAAATATCTACTTTATCAACTTATGAATTATTGAAATAAATCTTAAACTTTCACAAGAAACAGTGAGTTTTCGAAACGTTGGGATTTAACATCGTTTTAATAAATATTGGTCCGATTGGTCCGAGTCGAACAACTTTTGTTGTTTTCTTATCCTTACTTTGGTTCTCGGACGTTAAAGAACTAACATAAAATAGAATCATTTATACCAAAAAATAGCTTTGAGAGAAAAAATAAAATAATATTTAGAATGCACTCACCAAAATTAGACTTTAATATACAGCAGTTAGGCCATTAAGAGAATGACATTCACGATAGCAATGTTATCAGGAAGCATTGAAAACTACGATTTTCAATTTAAAAGAAAAAATCGATTCTAGACCAAGTCCTAGATATGTAGCTGCTAATTATAGAGCTAGAGACAAAGAAGAATATTTCGCGACAGATGCACGACGTAATCCCAATGATTTATATTTCCTTTCAGAGACACTGCACTGTATACATAGTCAATAATGTGCGTTATTGCAGGAAAACATGTTCCTGATTAATCTCGGTTATACCTTATCAAACGTGACACTCGCATAATCGGTCAAGAATCTTGCACACTTTTATTTTTACAATTCAAATGTAACTACACTGCCTTGAGTCTAATGGATGAAAGGAAATGTGTATATGCTGCAGAATGCTAATTTGCCAAACGGTTAAGTAATTAAGTTACAATTTTGCATAAATAGATACTTTAATAGTTTGATGCAAGAAAAAGCTGAACTGTCGAAGCTATAATGTATGTGTTTACTATCTTAATCTATGAATAAAGGCGAAATCTATTCGCTGATTCAGTTTTAATTTACAATGTTGCTGCTATAGTTTAGATTTAAGAGAGCTATTACGATGATAATTATACAATATTACTTTTCTGTATATGTATACTATTTAATATAAAAATCAGGGTTATTTTTAACCAAAAACAGTGGAATTTTCAATCCAAAACAAACATTTGCTTAGAAGACAGAGGAATTTTCAAACAAGAATGATGAGCTACCAGAAAACCAGAAAAGATAAATGTTCAATGCGAAAAGACGAATATTCCAAGAAAGTTGCATTTCTTACCAAATAGTAGAGTTTTTAACCATCGTTGAATTTACACTACCGAATTGTTTAATATTCCAGAAAAAGATGGTTTTAACAAAATAGATGAATTTTCAACTAAACAATTAAACTTTTAACAAAATAGTTACATTTTTTGACCAACTAGCTGATTTTTTAACCTACAATGATGAATTTTCAACCAAGAAGATTAATTTTCTACTAACAATTCAAAGTTTACAAACAAAAATAAAAGTTTAATTTTTGATTAAAAAACTGATTTTAACAAAAGAAAAACGAATGATCAAACAGTTGAATTCAACAAAAAAAGACCAATTTTTTAATAAAATAATTCCATGCTGTCGTGGGAAAATTGGAGCAGAAGCTGAAACAGAATGGGTATGCTGTGGGCACCTTCTTGCATATAAAGAGGGTGCCTTTAGCAATAATCTTCGAGAACTCATCTCTCGAGAGGCTTCGAGGTGTTTTCGACAAAAAAATATGACTCTAACAAAATGGTTAAATTTTTTACCAACTAGCTGATTATTTAACCTAAAAAGATGAATTTTTAATAAAGAAGATTAATCTTCCAGCAAAAGACGCATTTTCAACAAAATACATGAATTTCCAATCAAATAGTTAAAATTTCAACTGAAATTGATAAATTTACAACCAAAAATGTAATAGTTTAATTTTCAGTTCTGTCGCGGTAAAATTTCAGTAGAAGCTGAAACAGAATGGGTATATGCTGTGGGCACCTTCTTGGATATAGAGGGTACCTTCAGCAATACTCTTCGAGAGCATTTACGTATTCAATCTGTTTATAAGATTATTAAAAAATTTCGGAACACAAGTTTGTAAGATCGAGTATCACTTTGTTAATAAAAGCACGTATAATTTAAACGCAAAAAATTACATTGGAAACGAAAAATTTATAATGTAGATTATTTGTTATTTTAATTTATTCAAAAAAATAATTTTACCAGATAATAATTTTGTTGCTTTCAAATACATCTACGCATTAACATAAAGGTTTGACCATGCAAAAATTGAAAAATCACACCACCTTAATCTCTTAGAAACCCAATGTTTAATTTTTCTTAAAAAAATAAATTCAAAATCGAGAAAACTGTATTTGTTTATAAAATGATTAATTTATTATAAAATCCCAAATTAGTATTTTGTGCATCTGCATTTATCGATTCCACATTAGTGTCACTCAAAGCGTACAATGTATGCGTTGTTAATGCATCGCAAACTTACAAATTTTAATTGCTGCACATGCAGTTTATCTTTATTCAATAAAAATTAATGATTGTTTATACTGTGTTAATTAAAAAGGGACTAACTCCTAAATTTTGAAGGACATTTCGATGATAATAAACCATTTTTATTGTTAAAAACCATTGTTTAAGTCAATTTTCATCATGTTATGTATTTATAAATAAAATTTTACTACAATTCGATATCATTTAATAATTGTGTAAACAAAATTAATTTAAAAATGCATTATTTCGCTATTTTTTATCATGTTTATTATTATGACAAATTTTTAGTAGTTGTTTATAGCCACTTCGATAACAATTCAGTACGGTTATTATTTTTTCCCATGTAACAGAGAGTCAGTTTTTAACAAGAATTTCATGATTACAGGATATTCTTAAACACTGGTATTATCAATATCCGAATAACTAAAGAAATTATAATAATACAAAAAAAATCTATTTCTAAATTTACTGCTATAGTACACAAATTTTGATAAATAATTGAAAACATTTATTTTTATTTTTTTCATAGGTACTGGAAATTTAATTTAACATATTAGTATTAAAAAAAAATTTCCTGAGATTAGTGAAAATTACAATAAATATATATAAAATAAAAACAAATATAAAAATAAACAATACATAATTTTTTGAAAGTTTAGCAGATTTTTTTCTGCTTGATAAGTATAAATGAAGTATCAAATATAAATTTACAATAATAATTTTTTTTAAACAAATTTAAGCACGC
Organism: Druon quercuslanigerum; assembly: GCA_010014905.2. Classification (NCBI taxonomy): domain Eukaryota; kingdom Metazoa; phylum Arthropoda; class Insecta; order Hymenoptera; family Cynipidae; genus Druon; species Druon quercuslanigerum. The sequence goes on along the minus strand of JAAAKG020148405.1, from coordinate 7,069 downwards.
GCGAAAAAGTTCCCGGATTTTCAGTCAATATTGATGACTAAATCATTAAAAAAATTACTGATTTTTAGTCAATAGACGTAACTGATTAGTTTTCTACAGTTATAAATAGTAAAATTATTTCTAAATTAAAATTCTTCATTAAATTCCTACATTTTAATGAACGATTAAAATTGGCATAAATTGAAAGTTACGAATTAGATCAATTTTTTGTCTACTCATTTTTTTTTTTATTGAAAATTGAACTATTTTGTTGAAAGTTCGTTGTTTTTTTTTTAATTTACTCAAAAAATTGTTGAAAATTCTAATTTTTGTTTGAAAATAATTTGGTTAAAATATCTCGTCTTTTTCGTACATTTTCGAAAAATAGATTTATGGTTAATCATTAATCCGTTTAAGTTAAAAATTCATACATTTTGTTGAAAATTCACCGCTTTTGTTATACAGTCCATCGCTTTTGGTACAAAATTAATCATCTTGACAGCAATTTTTTTTAAATCAAGCTACTTGTTTAAAAGTTGAACTGCTTTGTTATATTTCACTTTTTTTTTTTTTGACAATTACTCATTTTTGTAAATGATTCCTCATTTAAAATGAAAATTCATCTGTTTTAGTTGAAAATTTAACCATTTTTTTGAAAACTCGTTTCTTTTGCTTTGTTAAAAATTAATATCTTAAAATTAAAACTCAACTTTTAGGTTTAAAAATCTTATAGTTTGTTGAAAATTTATATTTTTTTGCTAAATACTTAATTTTTTAGGTTAAACATTCATCTTTTTATGTTGAAAATGCAGATTAAAATTGGATAGTTAAAAAACAACGTCAGTGCGTCAAATTGAGTAAATTGAAGTCACTTTTGACTGATTTTTCAGTCGTGGAATCCGCATTATTTGAATCAATCTAAATTGACTTTGAATCAGTTATATTTTTAACAGATTAAAATTTATTAGAGTGTATAAACTTTTCCCTGACTTTTCGCTAAAAATTTTTATTCTTCGTATAGCAAATGACAACTATACAATAAATTGATGAATTTTAACAAAAATGGTTGTTAATATTGTTGTCAATCGTTTTCAAGATTCCGATCTAATAATTAATCCAAATTAAAAATGATACTGGGGACTTACAGAATTAGGAGATAAACTGAAAACATAATACTTCAGTGGGGTATAACGAGCTGAGACAATGGAAATGTCAAATGCAGTTGCAGCATCATTCATTTTCAGTTCATATCAGTTACCTACTTAATTATCATGTTTTCTATTAATCTCCTAATTCAAAAGAGTTAAAATTATGATAAACCGCATTTCCGTGGCCTGCATCACGAGAAACTCGCTGACTGAAACAGTGACGCTTTTTTTTCAGTGATTGTGTCATATCCAAACCTTGATGTCGCATAAAGGACCAATATTGTCTTGCAAATGAAGCATTTATTTTTGGTAATATAATAATCCGTGCAGCTGTACACAGTTCATGTTCGTGTGAATGTGTGATGTATACACACAGCGTGGCAGGGAACATTCATGTGATAAATTCATTCCCTTCGAAGGCATCCGGAGATTCAGAATAAAGCTGCACGCATACACATATATAAGTATATATAAAAGAGCATGCACATGCGCAAAAGATTATTATTCATGCTCACCATTATTCGCCATTCATTATGTCTATATCAGTGCATGGCATTGGTGCACATGTGCAGACCGTTGTAAGGTATTCTGCATCACGTGCATATATGCAATTGGACAGTTTAAAAAAGAAGGAAAATACCAAAAGGTAACGAGGGCGACTTTTGGATTTTTTTTCTCCGCTGAAGGCATTCATCGAGATTGATTCTTTCTTTTCAAAACAGATTGAGTATTCATCATATAAATCTACGCCAACGAAATTCGTCTAGATGAGCTCAGCTATATACCACTGATAAGCAGCTTCATTTCGCTAATGCAGGTTTAAAGAGTGAATTATACATCAAAATTGAATAATTTAAAACTACCGAACTAACCAAATTTCCGTGAGTTGTTATACAAAAAGAAAGAAAAAAATTAACGGTGGATGGAGAGGAACACAGTGACGCTAGACGAGAGTGAATAAACTGATGCATTTGCGACTTTTAGGGAGTGTAGTAACTATAGATTCGTCGAGGATCATCTCATCATGGTGGAAAAAAAAGGACCATGGCTTGATTTACTACCATTTACTACTAACACCCATAAGCCTATCCCCGCCCACCACCTAGACCAGCCTGGCCAATGACTGGCATTCCTTCTAGTTATAGAGAGGTGTAGGCCAGGCCTATGTCGTAGTTCCCCCCTGCCACGAGGCCTTCCTTTCGCTTACGCTTACTCTTGCTCGCGCGATTCGCACCACAGCTGATGACGCTTTTCGACATCAAACATCACGCGGAAAAACATGGTCGGTCTTCGTCAAATCAAACTGCCAAGCAAAGCAGCCTCTTCCTCTCGACTTTACAACTTTACGACTTTACTATCTTTCAAGAGATATATAGACATATAGACACGTTCGACTTCCGCGCTCGTTAAACTTTTCATGTCAATGATATGTTCATCCCACATAGGGTAATGGCTACAATTAATGTTTGGCTATCCCTCAATAATTGGCTACCTCATATATAAATATGCTTATATGCAGAAACAAAAACGAGCATCTCCGGATAGAAAAAGTTTTTATTCCTAAGAGTTAGGAATGTATAGACAATTCCATGACACATTTGTGTGAAATATCCTGGAAATTTGGTAATATTTTAAATAGTGAGGTGTGAGTGAGATGGTCGGAATATCTTCTGAACAACAATTCTGGGTTTTGAATAGGACATTTATAATTGCATAACAGCAAAATATATTCCAAAATGGGAAAGTCGTCTACCCTCTAAACCAAGCGGCATATGATATGAGCCAATTTGAACTAAATTAATTAATTTATTAACCAATTACCAACTTAAAAGAATGGTCTTTTGGAGATTGTGGCACAATAAACGACTATACCTAAATCTCTAGTTTAAACTTGAGAATTCCGATAGTAAAACAAATTATTTGATTTGAAGATGCATGTATCCATCTTTTATATACACGTCGTAAGGGAAAAAATTATATAAGCTTTCTGTTACCAGTAGACTCTACTTCCCTCATTGACAAAACATATAAGTAAACTAAAATTATATAAAATAGTATTTTTATTTGAGACGCAGTTTCGCACACTTTACGACAAGACGTTTGTCACCAATTGGTTTTCTAAATGTATATACAAATTGAAAAACCATTGTTCGCAACCATCTTTAGAATGTGAAATTTTCACATTCAATGCCCATGACGCAGTTTTGTGGCTCCGTAATGCCTTCACATAGAAACAGTTTTATAATATAGGGAAAAAAAATTCTGTAGGTCAGTTAACTTTTTTCAATGTATTTGACACAAGACTGTCAATCGCATTTGCATATAATATATATGGGCCAAGAAAAGACTCAACATTTTTCCCTAACTCACAGAAAAAATAATCTCTATAATTTTAAAGTTTCTGTTCTGAAAAAAGTCGTCATTAGAACTCGCATATACTTTTAGGGTTTCTTTTTCTTTTCAGAGCAGGAGGAGTTCCTTTACTGAATCTGGCTTCAAATCAAAAATTCGGTTCTAAACCGTATATTTTTTTTTAAGGACTTCTTCGTACTTAGAAATGTACTATATATCATTTATATTTTTATTCTATTCCCCTAAGTTATAATGAATGTAATGAAATAAAACTCAGAAAAAAACGCAGTGTCTCGCCTGGTACTAAAATGACAAAATAAAATGAGACGTGGAAAAGCCAGATTAAATTCACTGTAAAAATTTTTGGAAATTGTCCCAACTGTTCCTCAGAGAAAATTCCCAAATTTAATTGGGAAAGTGGCTTTCCCTAATGAGCTTAGTAATGTTCCCAAAATTTTTGGAATATTTTTTCAAATAACGGAATATTCCTCAGGCATGCCGAAATGATAGGGAATTGACAATATACCCTTTAATCCTTAAATCACGCAACTTACGCAATGTAATGGTAATTTTCCCACGGAACATGAGAAAATTCACACTTTTCTTACAAAAAAAAACTCTACATGAACATTTGCTTGAACTTCTTCTATTATCTCATTGTTCTTTTGTATATAAATTAATTGATTTGATCAAATCAACGATTAATGCCTGAATCAATAATCGAAGAATCATATGATTCAATATTATTTTATTTTAATTTTTAATTTTGTTTTATTTGTACATATATCACGCGGTTACACCATTAACGGACAACAAAGAAAGAAAACAATGAAATCATAATATAAATTGACAAAAATAAACCCAGATTATTATTAATTGTGTAAATTTCCATCTACATTGGAATTTTCCTCAGGAAATGTTGGGAAAGTTCCTATATACCATTCTTTGAGACTTTCCTCTCTCGAACGTTTGGGAATATTCTCAAAGTGATTGTGTGAAAAGCTTCCCAAACTTTTTGGGAAAATTCCCGAATACTTTTTTACCGTGCAAACTATAAATCTATATATAAATTTATATTATAAAATAATAAATTTAATAAGCATAAATTTATAGTATATAAATCTCACATTTACTCCAATATAAATTAGCATCTTTTGTTTCGTTTTTTTGCATTATCATTATGTAACGCTTTGATTCAATCGAAACAAAAACGGTACTTGATTTCGAATTATTGTCCTTTTACGAAATATCTTTGCGTGTACATATCAATTAAGTTCGTCGAAAATGACATACGTAAAAAAATTTATAATTGTGTTTTCTGGACCAGCCTAAACCAAATTCTTAAAATTTATATGTATATCGACTTTAAGTATAACCTCAAAAATAAAAATGCCAACATTATCGTTTATTATTTCTTTTATAAATTTGATGTAAGTTCGAAAAATGTTCAAAGGGCAATCAACTCATATTTTTAGTTGAAAATTCGATTTTTTCAACGAGAATTAACTTCTTTTTAAATTCATATTTTTCGTAGAAAATTCCATTATAATTTTTATAAAATCAAAATATATGAGTAAAAATTCAACTTTTTTTTTAATTCCATTATACTTTTTTCGAAATTCATTTTTTATAGTCTAATTAAAACAAATTTTTTTATCTGCAAACCTTACCGATTCTATTTTTAGTTGAAAATTTTCTCTTTGTAAAGTTGAAAATTTAATTTTTTTAGAGACTTCATGTATTGAGTTAAAAATTCGTCTATTAAGGTGGAAAATTAATTTTTTTTAAATTCATCTTTATGGTTGAGGAATCAACTATTTTGTTGTTTTTGATTTTAAATTAAATTTTTTTCTTGAATATTAACTGTTACATTTTTTATTGAGAACCATTTTTTTTAAATTAACTACTTGGTTTAAAGTTAATCTACTATGTAAAAAAATAATTTTCTTGTTGTAGAAGATCTATTATTTTAGTTGAAATTTCAAGAATTTGGTCGTAAACGAACTTTTTAATTAAAAATTGAACTATTTTTTATAAAATGTATCTATTTTTTTACACATTGAACTATTCAGTTTCAAATTAAAACTTCAATATAGCGATTCTATTTTGTTAAACAAAAAATTCTTCATAAGTTAAAAATTCGTTTATTGGGTCGAAATATAGATATACTGAAAAGTAGATATTAAAAACTTTGATATTTAACCATGATATATAGATATTATAAATATATAACCATTAGAGAACAATGAAGCATGACACATATAGCATAGATGAAATATATAAACTATATATAAACTAACTAAGTAACTATTTTACACAATTAATAATCATCTGGGTTTATTTTTCTTCAATTTATTTGATGATAGATTTGTTTTATTTCTTTGTTGTCCGTGAATGGTGTAACCGCGTGGCATATGTATATACAAATAAGCAAAAATAAAAAAATTTATTAATATATAATCGAATCATATGATTATTTGATCACTGAGTCGGTCATTAATCGTTGATTTGATCCAATTAATTAATTTTACATATACAAAAGAGCAATGACATATATGTAATAGAAGAAGTTTATTAATATTTATAGGTCAATACGAATATTTGAGGTATTATTCTCAGGTTTCATGCTTGTAAAGTTTTTTTTTTTTTTTACAAAAGTGTGAATGTTCTGATGTTCCATGGAACAATTACCATTACGTTATGTAAAATTCACTATTTTTGAAAGGGTATTGTCAATTTCCTATCATTTCGGCGAAAGTCCCAACTGCCTGGGAATATTCCGTTCTTTGACAAAATATTCCCAAAACTATGGGAGCATTACTAAGCTCATTAGGGAAAGCCACTTTCCCAACTGAATTTGAGAATTTTCCCTAAGGAACAGTTGGGCAAATCCCCAACCTTTTTTACAGTGAGGGAAATTCACCAGACGAAAAACTGGCTATGTAAGTTAATAGATATTCTGTAAAAACTAAATATTTTTCAAATCTAATTATGCATAATCTATCGAAAATAATATCCCTCGAAATTAGCAACTTTGTCAAAACAACTGATTTACGAGAACAATTTATATAAAGTAACTAAATGTTAACTTAAACTAACTAAAATTTTTAACTAATCTAAGCGAACACTTGCTTTGAGTTTAATATATTCTCGATTCACTCGTTAATCGCGCCTCAAGAATTTTGTTCCCGTTTAATATCTATTTTTCTCTGTGTAATAACTATAGAAGGGTACCTTGCACAAATAACCGTACGTATTTGATGAATATATAATTATGTTCATACAAAAATATGCTTGGGGCCCTTTTCAGGCACCTTTCCCCTATCATATATGTGGTCTAGCAAGAGACCAAGTGCAAAAGGTCAGAGTTCGTCAGTCATGCGTCAACATTAAGCGTAAAGAGAAATAGCTCGGAATAGAAAGAGGTGAGGGTAATTATCATATCCGGTTTAGAGGCGCATGTAATCAGCAAACAAGAGCAGCACTGACCTAGGCAATAGTTGGCGGGTCGTGTAATGCCAGGACATGACACTGCGTGCGGCACGCTGCGATTCTTATGCTAAACATACTTTTGTTTTATTGTACCATAT
>JAAAKG020148404.1:0-10260 GCA_010014905.2 Druon quercuslanigerum | reverse complement strand
TTTTTTCGGTCTTGTTTCTTATTTAATTTCATGTTTCATCCACTTAAAAAAGGGGAAAAAGGGGATAAATATTCGATGTAGGGGAAAATAGGGGACGTTCTCAAAAAAAGGGGAAAAGGGGAAAATAGGGGACACGGTTGCATCCCTGGGGTCGTATGAATTATTTCGTTTGGATTTGGACGCATGGCGCAACCTGATGCAACTAACGCGGCCCTCGAACTGTTTGTCAGGATTGACTGAGCATATGCTGGGTAGCGATTTGCCGGACGATTAGGAATTTTTATTATTATTATCGAAATTTTAAGCTAAAAAATATCAATTTTTAACCAAAAATTGTATGGTAAACTTTTAGAAGACAAAATTAATTTTCAACAAAAAGTAACGGGATGATGAGATGAGTTTTCAACTATACTGCTGGGCCTTCAACTAGATAGTTGAATTTCTAAAAAATCAAAGAAATAATGTTTACTAAAACAGATAAATTGTTAACCAAATCATAAATAATTAAAAAGTTAAACAATAATGTGGAATATTCAATTGGAATAAGTTTAATTCTCAGTTCAAAAAATTACTTTCCACAAAAAAACTAACATTAAAAAAAATATTTACAGTTTCAAATACAGTGATGAAATTTCAACTTAAAATATAAATCTCTAACTATAATATTTGGATTTTTTAACAACTACATAAATTTTCAACCAAGAAAATTAATTTCTAGCCAAAAATATGAATTTTTAACAAAAAAAGATCCTTTTTTAACTAAAAATTGATAAATAACATTTTTAGATCAAAAATGAATGTTCAACAAAATAGATGAATTTTTAAATAAAATTACATAATATTCAACTGGAATGTTAGTTAGATTCTCAGTTCAATTTAATAACAGCGTTTAACCAAAAAAGAAACAAATTTTTAACAAAATAATTCACTTTCGAAAAAAAATTTCTTTTAATTCAAATAAAAAAAGTTTTCCATAAAATAGCTCATATATTTAAATCAAAGAAATGAATGTTTAATTAAAATAATGCATCTTTAACTAAGTAATTTTATTTTCAAATTAAAATATAAATTGCTAACTCAAATGATAAATATTAAACTGGAATACTTGAATTTTTAACAGAAAAGAATATTTTTTAAACAAGGAGATTAACTTGCAAAGGAAAAGTCAGTTTTCCACGGAAAAAATCGATTTTTAACAAAACATGTAAATTTTCAATGAAATAGTTGAATTTGGAACAAGAAACGATTAACTTTTAACCAAAAAAGGAAACTCAAATTTTCAACTTAAGAAAGAAAGCTAAGCTGTTAACCCGTCAACTTCGATTAGTTTTTAAAAAGAGAATTACAATTTTTTCTTAATATTGAACTTCAGGAAGATTCAGTTTGAATTTCACAGTCAAAATGATCTCAAAATTTGGGAAATAAAAATAATATATAGATAAAATACTGGTTTCAGTATTAAATGTTAAAAATTGTTAAGCATCGAGTCGAAATATATTTCATTAAAAAAAACAGTTTACTTTCAAGGAAACGAAAGGAATTTTTAATTTCCAAACTTGAACTAAATAATTAAATTTTCAAGTAAAAAAGATAAATTTTTTTACACATTTGAATTTTCGACAGAAAAGATAATCTTCAACTAAAAAATATGAATTTTCAACTAAGAAAGCGGACTTTCCCACCATAAAAGATTGAATATTCTAGCAAAAAAAAAACGAATTTTTTAGAAGAAAGCGGAGTTATTAACCTTAAAAGTTGAATTTTAAACTAATAGATTATTTTTACAACAAAAAAAAATACTTTTCTACCATAAAAGAGGAATTTTCTATCCATAAAGGCGAATTTGCGGCAAAACTGTCACATTCTCTGAACACTGTAATTAATCTCTTGAGTCTTGCAATTTAAAAGAATTAAAACTTTAAATGCGAATTCACGAAATTAGGAATTGTTCAACTTTAAACGCTATTAGTTTCAAATTTTCTAAACATACAGCTTCAATCAGAAATGTTTCATTTTTTTATGTCCTCAATTAAAATTAATATATAATTTATGATCGTCACGGAAATTAAAAGATTTTAATTCCTGCAAATAAATTTTTTTCAATTTAAATACTCAAAAGTGACTGCGTGAAGTCCTCATTATTCTTGTCAGTTAACTAATATACTTTTTTTAGAAAAGCTTCGACTTTTCCCTGGCTTTTTCAAACTTACAAAATACCCTGATGTCATTAAAATTTAAAAATTCTTGCCAAATTTTGGTGTTAACATTTTTCAATAACAACCAATAATATATAATCGGTTCTTATAAAGTTAGAATTTTTTTAAATATCATCAAAAATATATTATTTTGGATATGGCTAACAGAAAAATGATTTCAAATTGAAGAAAATTTTTTTTTCCCATAAATATATTTTTTTTCTTTTACAGAAACTTGCAGGAGTTTGCATTTTCTTATCATTTTGAGGTGGCTTAAGAACTATAATTTATGCAAAATTCTTGATGTGAGTTCAAACGCAATTTTTTTATATGAAGATCCATTTCTTTAGTTGATTGTAGAACTCATTTCATGAAAATTCTTTGTTTTTGTTTTTGCAGATTCATCATTTTCGTCAAAAGTTCATCGCCTTGGTTAAGAGTTAAATTATTCTGATCAATTTTTGTTTTGAGAATTAATTTTCTTCACTGAAAACGAAAAACATTCCATTTTCAGTGAAAATTGATCTTTTATGGCCGAAATTTAATGTATTTTGTTGCAAATTGGTTTTTTTTGTTGGTCGGGGATTCATCTATTTTGTTAAAAATAAGTTTCTTTCAACTTAACTGTATTATTATTTTAAATAATTTTCTTTGTTAAAATATTAACTACAACATGATCCGTTAAGAAAAAATTTGTTTTTGTTAAAGTTCAACTGTTTTGTAGAAAATTTATATCTTGTTCTGAAAATTCTACAATTTAGTAGAAAATTAAACGACTTAGTTAAGAATAAACTTTTTTGTTAAAAACTCAAATAATTTTGTAGAAAATTTAACTATCTGCTTAAAAAATAAACTGCGCATTTGAAAATTTAACTATTTTGTTAGAAATTCGTCTTTTTTGGGTTAAAAATTTATTTTTCATCTTAAAAGTGTGCTCTTTTCATTTTTGGTTGAAAATTGATCTATTTTGTTCAAGAATCGCCTATTGGTGTAGAAATTTCATCTTTTTTGTTGCAAATTTATTTATTTGGTTGATGATTGAAATTTCGTTTTTAAATTCGACTTTTTTAGTTGACTTTAAATGGTTGAAAATACTTTTTGAAATTACGTCTTTAAGCTAAAAAAAATTATTCCGCTGAAAATTCTTCTTTTCTGGTTTAAAAGTCAACTGTTTTATAACTAACTGGACTTTTTTAGTTTGAAAACTTAACTATTTTGTTAAAGATCCGTTTATTTATGTAGATAATGTATCTTTTTTCTTCAAAGTTTATCTATTTGGTTGAAGATTTAGTTATTTTTTTAAATACAGTCTTTTTTTGTTCAATTCAACTGGTCGATAATTTGCTTTTTGTTGAAAATTAATCTTCTTGACTGAAAATACTTCTTTGTAAGTTAAACTGAATTTTGATCTTAGTTTGACGAATAACGCAGTGAAATAGCTTTTTTTCGATGGAATAAAGTTTTTTAAACTAAAAACAATTTCTCTAAAAAATTCAATTAATTTGTTGAATTAATTTTTTTTCTGTCCAAAATTGAACCTTTTTGTTAAAAATTCGTCCTTTTGAATTAAAAGTAATTTTTTCTGGAAAAAAGTCATCTTTCTTGTTTGAAAAATCATCTCTTTTGGCCAAAATGAAGATTTTGTGTACAATTCAACTTTTTGGGTAAAAGATTCGACTGTTTGGTTTGAAAATGCAACCATAACATTTTTTTTCGATAACACTGGTCTCTAATTTATGGACACAGATATAAACTTTGTTTTTTCATCCGAAAATTTTCACGTGCGACCCCCCTCCTACTTAATACATGGACCCTTTTAAAGTTTTTAGCAGTTTTAATTTTCGTAACATTTTCTATTAATCTATTAAATTTTGTGAAAAAGAAAGAAATACCTGGTTGAGCATCTTCGCCTTCAGCGGGTGGGAAGTAGTGGTCCAGCAATTTGTTGACGAGAACACTCGTGCTGTCAACACTTTGAACAGCCAAAGCTCCATAATGAGTGCTGAGAATTTCATTAGCTTTATTTATGCTAATGTCTTTGAGTGACGTAGCTTGTTGAGTTGCAGATTGTTTTGCAGACACTAGTCTGTCAATTGTTGGCTGCAATGTGCTGTTCATAACTTCTTTCGCAGCATCATAAATCTAGAACAAGGAACAAAATTATTTACTTCAATCGCTTATCTTAAAATGTTAAGACTTTCAAAAAAGAGATCTCAAAATCTAGCAATTTTCAATTTTTTACTTTGAAGCGTTCATTGAGAAATTCCAAAATTCAAATATTTAAATTTAAATCAATTTTAAACGGGAATAATGCAAATTTGAAAATATTTTATATGTTCGAAGTATTCTTATTGGAAAACAAAAAATATTTTGTTAATATTTGGTGTAATAAGGTATATTGCACATAATTTCACTTAATATACAATTTTAAAATTGCAAAATGGAACATTTAACATTTTGCGATTTCCCAGTCAAGGGGTTATATTTATAGAGTTTATTTATTTTACTTTTTGAACTGAAGAATAAAAAAATATAATTTGGACAACAACCATAAAATGTTTCCAATAAAATTTGAAAAAAGAGAAAGAAAAACACTTTGTTCCCCTAAGAAAGAAAAGAAAGTAATTTTCCTCACTGCAAAAAAAAGAGGAAAGAACAATGAAAATACAACTAACCAAATCCCCTTTCTTCACTTTATTTTTTTTGCCTTTTTTCTTATTATTATCAAATCACAAAAAAAATCCGTAAAAAATAAAAATCAACGTTTCGACCCTTATCAAGGTAAAAAAAACAAAATTAAAAAAAAATTATTTAAGAAATAAAAAATACCCGAACAGACTGAAAGATCGCCAACACCACGGTGCTCTCTTCCTGAGACCCGAAAACAAAAACAAAAAACAAAAATCTTTGTGTTGGTGCTCTTCCTGTCTGCTTGTGTATGTTCATTTTTTTATTTATTTACTACAAATGTTTTTTTTATTGTGATTTAATAATAATAACAATAAAAAAAGACAAAAAAAATAAAAAAGCGAAGGAAGGGGATTTTGTTGGTTGCCTTCTAATTCTTCTTTCCTCTTTTTTTATTTCTGTCCAAGGAGGGAAATTATTTTATTTTCTTTTTTAGGAGAAACAAGTATTTTTCTTTATCTTTTTTAAATTTCAATAGGAACATTTTATGGTGGTTGTGCAAATCTGGTCCTTGGATTCTTGGTTTGATTTTCAGGAATTCTGCACATTAATTTAATTCTTAGAAGTTACATAGGATTTTAAACTTAATTTTTATCTTATGTATATTTTTTAAATTGTAATTTAGCTGTCTCGAAAATAAATTAATTTAAAACCAAATAGCTAAATTTTCTAATAAAATGGACCAATTTTCTACCAGAGATGAATCTACAACCAAAAAAATTAATTTTGCACAAAGTAAACCAGAACGTTCTAAGACCGTACGTTCTTGTTGATTCTTAAGCAAAAACGCTCATTTTCTAACAAATAGTTGCTTTTTCAACAAAATAATTTAAATTTTAACTAAAAGACTTGAATTCTGATTCAAAAATAATTAACACCAAAAATAATTAAGTTTAACCGGAAAGACACATTTACAAGAAAATCGTAGAATAATCACCAAAAATTGATCAATTTTCAACTAAACATTTGAATTATCAACAAAGAAAGATTTTTGCTTCCTTAAAGAAGAAAATGCCAACTGCATAATTGAATTTTAAAGCGAAAAATACGAATTTCTTGCAAAAAATTTGAATTTGCAACCCGAAAATATGGATTTTAAACAAAAAAATTAATTTTCAGCGAAATAACTGAGCATTCTACCAAAAAACGGTAAGGCTCGCTTATTTCAAGGCTCACGAAACGTAACGATTCAAAAAGCTCGGTTCTATTTGAAATCAAAAAATGCATTCAATGATAATGAAGATAAATATTTTTAAAGAATAAAAAATTTGTAAAAATGCTTTAATTTAATCTAAGAAGTAGCTCATTCCTTTGAATTATCTAGTATCAATCTAATACTACAAGTTTATACATTGTTGCTTTTGTAATAGATCCGCGCTTTTCGGCACAAGCGCAGTTGAAAAATTCGCATCTACAAGAGTATTGTAGCATGACGTCATGGTCATGCTAGGATGGGTGGAAATGTGAGCCAAGTTAGCATAGAAAATTTGCTAAAACTATTTTTATAACTTTATAACATATTTTATAATATAATTATATAATTTAATAATAATATATGCATTTCAATTTTCTTATGGGCAGAGGGGAAAATAGTAAGAAGTATGAAGTTTGAAAGTAACGAGAATTATATTTCAACCTATAAAGAAGAAACTCTGTCAATGCAAAGTTAGGATTTCTTGCTAGAAATGATTATATTTTTGCATTTTTGTCCTTGGCACAAAACCAGTTTTTTTCATCAGGAAATGAAGGAAATAATAAGCATTCGTCTACCTGTTGTGGTGGTTGCTTGACCATAGGGACCTTCTTCTCAACAACATCAAGTCCCTGGCATAATTTTTGATCCACAGCGCTGATTTGACCTTCAAATTTTTTAGCCAAAGGTGTGGCAATTGGTGCGGCTGCAGCAGTAGCATAATGAAGACCAGCTTCAGCGTGACTGAGTGCCCAGTTAACCAAGTGATTAGATTCCTTCAAATAGCTGTAAGTGGAACCAGTTCTTTCAATGGCAGAACTGATTACGGGGATGTTTTTAATTCGATCTAGTGATCCAAAATGAGGAGATCCATTCTCGATAGATGACGTTGGTTTTTGGGCTTCTGATGCCATTCTTTCTGTAAAAATATTTATAATATATCAGTTTATTTATTTATTTACATTTAGGAAAACTGTCGAAAAAATGGCTAAAATACGCCTGAAATGAACGACCAATAAAACTAATGAGCCCTTGTGGAGAGCTTTACTTAGCAGATCTGATTATGGATCTTACTATGTGATTGTTCTTAGAGATTTATGAACCTTGTTACGGTTCAATTTGAAGTTAAAACAATTATGTTCGACTGAAAATAAAACGAATTTTGTAAAAAGAGACTTAAATTTTCATTTAAAGAGATGAACTTTCGATTATAATAATGAATCTTCAACTCAAATAGTTGAATTTTTAGTTAAAACATAAGTTTTCGTCAACAAAAAGACAATCATTTTTAAACATAACAGATGGATTTTAAGCCAAAGAGATGAATTATTCACTATAATGAGTATTTTATATTTATGAGAATATTTGATAAGTATTTGAATTGAACAACAATAATAAAAGAAACAAAACAAAATAACTGAATCCTCAGCCAAAAAGCCAAATTTTCAAGAAAATACCTTAATCTGAATAAAAAATTAATTTCCAACCAAAAATATAGTTTTTAATTAGGAAGAATAATTTTTTACCGCAAAAGACAAATTTTCTATAAAATACATGAATTGTTAACCATCTAATCGAATCTTCAACTAGATGAGCTAACATTTTCAACAAAAGAATAGTTACATTTTAGATTCAAAGTAATTAATTTTCCACACAAAAATTGTTAAATTTTCGACTAAGGAGATATACTTTTAATTAAATTGATGCAGCTCTCACAAACAATAAATGTTCAACAATGCAATGTATTTTTCAACGAAGTATCTGAATTAAACCAAAAACAATGAAACTTGAAACTAGGAGACTCATTTTTTACCAAAAAATGCGACTTTTTAAGCCAGGAATTGAATTTTTTAACTAAAAAAGATAAATTGCCAACCAAATAGTTCAATTTTCAATTAAAAATTTAATTTGTCGACAAAAAAAAGAAAAACTATATTTTTATTAGAGAAATTAAGTTTTTCCCCAAAAAATTAAAAATTTTCCACAAAAAGTTTAAGTTTTAAACCAAAGAGATGAATATTCAATTATAATCATGAATATTCTACTGAAATAGTTGAATTTTCAATTAAAACGTAAGTTTTCGTCAAGAAAAAAACAATAATTTTTAAATAAAATTGATGAATTTTAAGCCAAAGAAATAAATCCTTAACTATAAGAGTATTTTATATTGATAAGAATGTTCGATAATTATTTGAAATCAACAACAACAATAAAAGAATTTGCAACAAAATAATTGAATCCTCAGCCCAAAAGCCAAATTTTTAAGAAAATAGCTTGATCTGAATAAAAAATTAATTTTCAACCAAATATATGAATTTTTAATCAGGAAGAATAACTTTTTACCGCAAAAGACAAATTTTTTATAAAATACATGAATTCTTAACCATCTAGTCGAATCTTCAACTAGACAAAGTAATATCTTCAACAGAAGATAAAATAGTTGCATTTTAGATTCAAAGTAATTAATTTTCTACGAAAAAATGGTTAAATTTTCAACTAAAGAGATACACTTTCAATTAAATTGATGCTGCTATCACAAAAAATAAATTTTTAAGAATGCAATAGATTTTTCAACTAAGTATCTGAATTTAATCAAAAACAATAAGACTTTTGAAACTAGGAGATTCATTTTTTACCAAAAAATGGGACTTTTTAAGCCAATACTTGAATTTTTTAACTAAAAAAGATAAATTGCAAACCAAATAGTTAAATTTTCAATTAAAAATTTAATTTGTCGACAAAATGGAATAACTGTATTTTTATGAGAGAAATTTAGATTTTTCCAATAAAATTACAAATTTTCCACAAAAAGTTGAAGTTTTAAACCAAAGAGATAAATATTCAATTATAAGAATGAATTTTCAACTAAAATAGTTGAATTTTTAGTTAAAACATAAATTTTCGTCAACAAAATGAAAATTATTTTTAAACAAAATAGATGAATTTTAAGCCAAAGAAATAAATTATTAACCATGGTGAGTATTTTATATTGTTAAAACTATTTGATAAGTATTTGCATTCAACAACAACAATAAAAGAATTTGCAACAACATAATTGAATCCTCAGACCAAAAGCCAAATTTTCAAGAAAAAGAAAATAGCTTAAGCTGAATAAAAAATTAATTTTCAACCAAATATATGAATTTTTAATCAGGAAGAATAATTTTTTACCGCAAAAGACAAATTTTCTATAAAATACGTGAATTTGTAACCATCTAGACGAATCTTCAACTAGATGAGCTAAAATTTTCAACAAAAGAATAGTTACATTATAGATTCAAAGTAATTAATTTTCCATACAAAATGGTTAAATTTTCGACTAAAGAGATATACTTTCAATTAAATTGATGCAGCTCTCACAAAAAATAAATTTTTAATAATGTAAAGGATTTTTCAACTAAGTATCTGAGTTTAACAAAAAACAATAACACTTTTGATTTTCGGAGATTCATTTTTAAAAAAATGCGATTTTTTAACCAAATAATTGAATTTTTTAACTTACAAAGATAAATTGCAAACCAAAGAGTTAAATTTTCAATTAAAAATTTAATTTGTCAACAAAAAATTATATAACTATATTTTTATCAGAGATATTAAGCTTTTCCAACAAAAATTACATATTTTCCATATTAAGTTTAAGTTTTAAACCAAAGAAGATTAATTTTCTACCAAAAAAAGAAAAAATTACTATAAAATACATTACTGAATAATTGAATTTATAACTAAAAAATTGAAATTTGCAATAAACAATATAATAGCTTCATTTTCGGCTAAAAAAATTAAATTTCAATAAAAATTTTTAAGTTACATTTTTAACTGAAGTGATCAATTTTCAACTATAATGATGCATCTTTAACCAAAAGATAAATTTTGTAAAAAGTACCTCAAGTTTCAACCAATTAGTTAAATTGAAGGAAAAATAAATTTTTTACCCAGCTGATAATTTTTTACCAAAAAATACCAATTTTCAAATAAAGAGAACTAAAAAAGAGAACATGTCAATCAAATAGTTGAATTTTTAACAAAAAAATATAAAAAATTTATATTTTATTTTAATTAATTTAATTAATTAATTAATTATTTAAATTTATTCCATTTTTATTTTATTTTATATTTTATCTTTATTAATTTTTTTTTAATACAATAAATTTTTAACAAAAAATAGAATAATTATATTTACAAATA
>JAAAKG020148403.1:0-10260 GCA_010014905.2 Druon quercuslanigerum | reverse complement strand
GCTCAGGACAATGAGGGCCATCTTTCTGCAAAATCACTTTTGACCTTAATATCAATTTTAAAGGTTATTTGAAGGTAACATTGATTTTTTAAATAGAAACCTCTATTTATGACATTAGATTCTAAAAGGGGGGACATTTTGCGTCCGAAATAATAGTTAGAGTCAATTTTCCCGAGGTCAAATAAAGGTTAAATCAAAGTCAAATTTCAGAAATCATGCAGAACAAAATTTTTTTATTTTATTCTTTTAACACGTTTGGGCAACATAAAGCTGGGGTGGATTAAGGACCAAAGACTTTGAGAAACTTGACCTTGAGGCAGGCTTGGAAGGTCATTCGAAGATCAAAGTGTTTGTTTTCTTGAACTAATACACCCGAAACCAAAACCACAAACTCGCAAGCCCCAAACCAACAAACTCCACACTGTGATCTACGAATTACCTTCCAAGTTGGCCTCAAGGTCAAGGTGATCAAGGTCGTTGGTTACAAATTCACCGCAGCTTTGTATTGCTCAAACGCCTCAAGAGAATAAGACAAAAAAAATAATGTTCTGCATGATTTTTAAAATATTTCCTCAATTTAATCTTTTGTTGACCTCGTGGAAATTGATTCTAAACTATCATTTCAGACGTAAAATTTCGCGCTCTTTCAGAATCTAATGTCAGAAATAGGGGTTCCCATTTAAAAAAATCAATGTGACCTTTTAATAACCTTGAAAATTGATCTCAAGGTCAAAACTAATTTTCGAGAAAGATGGCCCCCATTGTCCTGAGAAACCTTTGTGTAAACAATTTTTTTGTATACCGCTTATTTTCGGATATTTTGGGGTGGATATATTAAAATGGCCCACCCTGCATATATATATCCCCGCGGCTTCGCTGGGATCGGGTGCAATTTTTCAGATTAGCACGCGATGATGGGTAAGCTACTCTATTAAAAGTATCTGAATACAGATACAGTTTCTTTTTTGAAAAAGTATCTAAATAGAGTTACAGATATTAGAGAAAGTAAAATGTACAATAATACGCGATATGTTTTGACAAGTGAGTAACAATATATTAATTTGTAATAATATTACAAAAACTCTCCTTAACAGTATATTTTATTAATTTTTAAGAGAAAATGTTTCTCAAAAGATTCATCCCCCAAGTTGCATCTTATAGGCGTCATTACGAGGCATGCGGCACTGAAAAGCCTTTCGACAGAAGCAATACTGGGGAGAGTCGTGTTGTACCTTATAAATAAATTTTTCAATTTTGGAAACAGAGCCTAAGGGTCCAGCTTTGGGATCACTGGTCAGAAGTACTGAATATATGAATCCCAGTGCGCAAGTAACTCAAAAGTAGCTATAAAATTAAAGTTTCAAGTTACTGCAAAAACAGTAACTAAGGTAAGTTACTGTTACTTTTTTAAAGTAAATAAGTTACTGAAAAAGATACAAGTAACTTATCTTTTTAAATAACTTAGATACTTGTACCTAGGTACAAGTATCTAAGTTACTTAAACCTTACTTAAGTTACTTTTAAACCCAAAAAGATTGAACTTCTAACAAAAACGTTAATTTTAGACTTAACAGTTGCAGTTACAAATAAATCCTTGAACTTTCAAGCTAAAGTGACTATTTTTAACCACATATTTGAATTTGTAACCTGCAAAAAGACATTTACAAGCAAATGATCGAATTTTTAAACAAAAAATAATTAACTGCAGTCACATACAGTTTCATGTTAAACCAAAGAATCGAATCTTCAAGCCAAAACGATTAATTTTTTAGAAAACAGTTGAATTTTCAACTAATAACGTTACTCCAAAAAAAAAAAGAATTTTTAACCAAACACTTGAATCTTCGAACAACAAAAATTATCCTTTAAGAAAATAGTTCAATTTTTGACCCACAAAGGTCAATTTTCCACGAAATTTTCAACTAAATATTTGAGTTTTCCACAATTATGAATGACCATAATAAATTAATTTTCAGCCAAATAGAACGAATTTTCAACAAAAACTATCAGTTTTAACAAACAAAAAGAAATAGGTAAATTTTCAGAAAAAAGATTATTTATCATAAAAAAATGGTTTTTCTACAAAATATTTTAATCTTTAACCAAATAGTAGAATTTTTAACCATAAGACGCGAATCCTGAACAAAAAATATAATAGTAGACTTTTCTTAAATTAATGTCAAACATTGTATGTGTCATAAATGTAATAATAATAATAATATACACAGTGCTCATATAATAGGGTATCAAATACTGAGCTTTATTTACCTCAATATATGTTAGAAACGGAAAAAATAATTAAAATACGCTCATTGGGGTAAAAATGCAATATTTGGGGCCAATGGCCCTTTAAAAAATTTACACAGAGGGTCTGCCCCCCCCCCCCCCTTTTAGCTGTTTCATACTTTGAGTACGGTCCCAGGTTTGACGCAATTCTTTGCACCCCAGTCATATGAAAAGGAAATGGTGATTATGGTGAAATGGATTAAACTAAACTTTTATAGTATCACAAATCAGTGAATAGTGAATATATACATTTTTTATGGCTTAAATTACTTAATTATCACGTTCTCTCTATTACAAAGTCCTAGGTCGTGGTTCTCGATTTCTTTTGACTCTTTCAGCAAAGACAGTGGAATTTCTACTTTTCAAAAATTAATTTTCTTTGTTATTAGCGTATTTGGCTTTTAGCTTCCTTTTTCCACTAACTCTTTTAGCAGAATAAGTAAGATCGCTACTATTCGAAAACTGCTTTTTTTAGTTCTTAGTCTCTTTGGTTTCTACATTTTTTCTATTTCTATCTTCTTTGGCTTTTTCTTAAATTTCTTTTCCCTGTTTTCGTTCATGCTTTTAAGCTTCCTTAGTCTTAGCCACGAGGTACGACTAGGAGACCGCACGCCATATATTTCGCCTGCTGTTAGTTCGCGATCGTCTGTCCTCGGATTATCATGTCCCGCAAACAGTGATAATATTTGTATAATTTATATAATTATATTAATATTGCCTATAACACAAAAATATAAAAACTATATAATTTAAGGAGAGACATTGATGATTTTTCGTACAATGCTTACAAATAATAAAAATTTCAACGGGTAATTTAAATGACGTGCGTTACTACCCGAATCGCAGCCCTTAAAAAGACAACGCGACATTATTATATCACTTATTATGTAGGTTTTTAGCACTCACAATTTGCATACCAATTTTTTTCACTAAGCACAAACAGTTTGCAATTGCACAACGACATTATTAGGTTATGTTTATACCGGTTTAAATTTTGCATTACATGATCTCGTAGTTTCTAGAGTTTCCGCACGTATCGCTATTATCTGGGAAGACATGAAAATTTGAGGATAGTGTATCGTGATTGTGGGCTTTTTTCTACCATCCCCACCATAAGCGTGCTACTCCTTTTATAGTACTTCGTGGTCTTAGCTTTATCTGCTTTCAATTGAATTTTTCTAATTCTTTATCTCTCCATGCCTGAGATGACTTTTTCCTTCATTTGCCTTCCTTTTCGTTTTGGGGTTAGAGGATAACGCAAATAATATTGTATATTTCTGTTTTTACACATTTTAAAGAAATATCTTGTACGTTATGGTGAAATCGCTTTGCAACTCAATTCTTTAGGTTCGTGTAATGTTTCATTCATTGCATACTAACCTAAAAACTGACCACAAAATACTTCTTTTCTCTCTAAACCATTCAAATCAGCCTTACTGTTATTTAACACATTTTTAGAAGAGTTCATAAAAACATCCGAAGAATCTTTTTCTAAATATAAATCACGAAATCATTGTTGTTGGGCGGACAAGTTGATGATGCATTAGACTGATTTGTGGTAAAGTCTACAGTGCTTATTTTTGCGAATTTACTCTTATTTCTAGATAACAAGACATCACTATACCAAGTGATTTTTTTTTACTTGAAACTTTTAAATATCTCGAAAAATAGGCACTCTATCAAAAAATGTTATGAATCAAAATTTAATCACTCTGAGGAGTACATACACTGATGTTAAAATCGGTTCCCCCACAGCGCCCCCTGGGGGTGGGGGTGCAAGCAAGTTCAAAATCTTAAATGGGAACTCCTATTTTTTTATTGCACATTCGGATTCTTTAGATAAAAATGCGTATGATTGGTTTAAAACATTTTTCTCGTTTCACGTTTTACGCTCAGAATTTTCCAAATAGAATTGTGTCACGTGCTTCATTTTATCGTACTATTACAAAATTTACTACTGATAAAAATGCTTAAACTAAGAAAAAGACCCGTAGAACAACAGTCACTGGAGAAAATAATGAAATTGCTGTATTAGCTGCAGCGGCCAATGATCCTCACGTTAGTACACAAGAAATTGCTCGCGATTCCGCAATGTCTCAGGGCAGTGTTTGGAAAAGTTTAAAACGTAATAAATTTCTTCCGTATCATGTCTCTTTAAATTAAGAACTTCATGGCGTTGTTTTCCAAAATCGGGTAACTTTTTGTCAGTGAGCACGTGAACAAATACAACAAAATCCCAACTTTTTTCGTTATGCATTTTTCTCTGACGAGCCGTCTTTTATGAACCATGGAATAGTTAATAGACACAACATGCACTACTGGAGTATTGAAAATCCGCAGTGGCTTCGTGAAGTCGAACTCCATCGGTCCCCAGATTACCGAAGACAGCTTAAATCGTCCAAAATATTAAGACATTTTGGAAAATGAGCTGCCGAGATTGATTGAAGACTTGAGCTGAGAAATACGGCAGAACATGCGGTTTCAACATGATGGTTGTCCGGCACACTATTCAGCGGTAGCACGAAAAGTTCTTGATAAATCCGCCTGCAAGGTCGCCAGATCTTACTTCATCAGATTTCTTTTTGTGGGGCTATCTGAACGACAAAGTGTACAAAGAAAAACCAACAACACGTGAGAATATGATTGACCGAATTACAAGTGCATGTGCTGAAATTTAAGAAGACACACTTCTCCGTTGTGTAAATTCATTTGAATTACGGATTAATAAGTGCATTGAAGCCGAAGGTCATAATTTTGAGCACTTACTTTAATTAAAATATGATTTCCTGAGTATCTCGAAAGAAGAGAGGCGAGGGAACTCACGTTAATCAAGCACCCCGAATCGTGAGAGGCAAGGGAACTCACGTTAATCACGCACCTATAAGTAGTAGTAGTAGTTTGTCTTAAGACTAATTTCGATTATTGCTGAATCGTAAGCGTGCATTCTCAGTAGCAGTAAAAAAAAGAATTGAATTTCGTCGATTACAGCGTCATCTACCGCGAAACGAGAAAAATGTTTTAGACAAATCATACGCATTTTATCCAAAGAATCCGAATATACAATCAAAAATAGGGGTTCCCATTTATGGTTTCAAACTTGCCCCCAACCCCAGGGGGCGGTGTGAAGGAACCGATTTTAACATGAATGTATGTACTCCTCAGAGTGATTAAATTTTGATTTACAACATTTTTTTCATGGAGTGCTTATTTTTCGAGATATTTGAAAGTTTCAAGTCTCTTTTGACGAATCTATAATATTATTGTGATAAAACAAATTTTTTTTCATTTATTCGATGAATACCTGTGTCTAAAAGTGAACTAGAATGAATCAATCCGATGCTACGAGAAATATTGTGCAAAAAAAGGAGTTAAAGCGTAGGAATGCATACCACGAAAAGTGTAATTTTGATTTTATAAACTTTCCAAAGCCGTGTCTGAAGTTTAGAAAAGGAGAAACTGATGACAGTTTCCGAAACCCGACAGTTTCAGAAATCCTATAAATAGGTAAAGGCATGATGCAACTTCATCTGGCAACTAATTCGTTCTTTTTTCCCCTTTGACGATCTTCCCGACACTGTAGTCATCTTTTAAACTGGGCACAATTTTGCATCTTTCTACACTTAACTCTGATATTAATTCTGCACCTGACACATCTTTGACATCCAAATTAACTTTTAAAACTTGCACATTTGCACACATATGTACCTCTGTTTGCAAAAGGGAACGACACTTTTGAACTTGCGGGAGAGGTGTCATGATGGCCGCGTTTGCGCACCACTAACTTCCGAATTGAAATGAAAAGGTCTATTACTTACATCACTCTTTTAAGTTAAATTCCAGTGATTTACTTTAAAATATCATTTCTACCTTTACTTCAGTCTTTGATTCTATCTTTTACAAAAAAAAAATTCACATAACCATACTTTTTCCGATGGCCAAGAATAGAAATCATTGCCAGAGCATGCACCCATTTTTTGACAGTGGGTGCCAAGAATTGTATATAATGCGTTAAATTGAAAATTCATTAGCACCCCCTATTATTTAATTAATAAATTATAGTTTAATCATAGTCAATTTGTTATCAACAATTTTAAGATTTTCTCGAAATGTTCTGAAAAGAAAATAGTCAGGTTTGTTAATTATAACGTTACCACGGGTAATTTAAAAACTGTCATTATCTAAAGATTTTCTCCAGTAAACCTTAAAATTCCTGGCACCCTGAAAAGAAAGCTGATCTTTTTAATTTGAGAATTTATTGTTTATGATCCTCAGCAGGATAAAACATTAGTGATATTGCTTTTATTTTTTGTTTCAAAAAACAAATTTTTTCTTTAAAAAAATTATATTTCTTTAATTAATCCTCAAATTATGTGTGTGGTGTTGTTTCAATATAAATTCGTTAAAGGTTTCGAGGTATCTGAAATTTCAAAACATTATTGATTAAGGATGTAATTGTGGCCATAAAAGTGATATGTTAAATGCCATTTGAACTTGGCCACCTCAACGAGAAGTTAGGAAACGTGGCTAAGCAAAAACTTAAAAAGGCTTTAAAGGGTTCGCATGCTAATAGCATAAATTTTATATTTTTTACTGAATCTTTTTATTTGCAAGAATGGATTGAAAATACTTTAAAAAATGTTCACTAAATAATTAAATTGAGCATATTTGCTTTGGTCCGAAATAAAATGTCACAGTCACCATGGGCTTGCATTTCTAATTGTTTACCTCAGTACTCTTAAAAATTAAAAATTCTAAGTTAATTGAATTATATTTATAATCCCGATTTGTCCAAATCCTGCAGCTTTTTACATCCACATCATTTTAAAATTTTGAATGCTTTGAATTTTGGCTTGTCTATTTTATAATTTTTTGAATTATAACTGGTTTCATTTATAATAAACCCAATTTGAAATAAACTTTATATTACTATTTAACTTGAAGTGTGTAAATTAAAATGATCCTTTGGAAAAATAGCAACTTTCAGAAGTGAATTGTATACAATTTGAAATTCAACAATTTGTATATTTTTAATTTTGAAACTAACCAATTTAAAAATTTCTACGCTGCAAAGGTTTTTACAGAGTAGAGGTGATACATTTTTAAAGACTTTAATCGTTAAAAATTTACTGAGGCAGAATAAAGAGAGTTTCAATTATTTTTCACCGACTTGTAGTGGATTTTCACTGGTTGATGTATACTTAAAAAGAAATTGGCTGATTCTCAGTGAAATTCCACTGTCTCAAGGAGAAAGGGCAAGCATTCTCTAAATCTGAACCATTGAGAAACTCCGCGCCGGTCATTGAATCAAATCAGTAAGAATTTTAAATGACTCACATAACCTCTTCGGGTAGAAAATAGTCGAATATTATGCAGTTCTTTGCAAACTGATGGAAAATGAGCATGAAAAAAATTCGCAATTAAAAACCAGACTTTCAAACTACCTCACTGTGTAGCTCATTAGAGACAAATAAGTAACAAGTGAAAATAATGAGAAAAAATAAAAAGGCCACCAAATCCAACCTAATCACTTTTTCCTTTCTCATTTATTTTATACTACAAGGGAACGAACATTTTTCAATATACAGTAGACTCTACGACACTTCTCGTTTCCGGGGCTGTAGGGAAGCAAACAGGAAGTGTCAGATAACCCTCTCTCCTGCGTCAAGCCGCGTTCGGAGCAGCAGGAGTAGCCGGACGCGTATGTGTGTGCGTGAGATGACGCAAGGAGTGAGGGCAAGCGAACGAAGAAGAAATCGGGAAACGAGAAGTGTCGTAGAGTCCACTGTATATATATATAGTTAAAATCTTTGTTATAAGGACAACCGCAGGATTTCGCCGGGATCGGGTGCTAATCTGAAAATTTGCACCCAATCCCAGCGAAATCGCGGTAAAATTTCAGCCACAACCACGTCTCACTACCGTGAGATAGGTGGTTACAGTCTGTGACGGAATCAAGACGACGATCCGGCAAAAGTTTCTTACACAATGAGGACACAGAGCGACCCAAAGACGACCGCGTCGTCTTTCTGCGTTTTCCCCGCAAGTGTTTTAGAATATTTTTCACACGCAGGGATACTTTTCAGGCTATTAATAGTGAAAGCTTGGCACCTCCAAGAGCGCCGATGATAAGGACGATTAATTTAACCGAAATTTCGCCAAAAATTCGATAAAAAACATGGTTCGCTTCTCGAAATGAAGGAGAACTATGTCAGTTTTCCAGTGTTCAGCAGAAATTATTATCGAGAATATAAAGTTCCAGTATATGCGACACTTCTCATTCTCGACAATAACTCTATTTCCCTAGGAGCGTTTTGCGGAGCGATATTAAGGTTAATGCTGTAAGAGTGACAGAGATGGTAATAAAGCACTCTTAGTGCCGCATTATGCCTTTGGATGTAGTTCCTTTCCGCAAGAATTGGACAACCAGATATCATGTGTCCTAGATGCTCGAGGTGTGCATGGCATGCCCTGCAGCTGTCATCGGGAATGTCTTGGGTCAAAATGTGGCGACGGCATGTTACGGTGGAAATGACACCGTCTTGACATGCCAAAATTAAAACCCTTTGTACCCGACTTCAATCCGGGTGATTTAAGGAAAGCAAAAGTTGGCTCACACAACATTGACTGACCCTTCACATTTCTGTGGAAGATGCCGTGCATACTCTTATCGAGGAGCTATTCACTAAAGTTTTTCTCCTGTGCTTTCTAAAACCCGGCTTTCAGGAGTGAGTACGCGAGATAGATAATATTTTATGCATTTTGCTCACCCCTGATACTGAAGTTAAATCTGAGTGTTTCAGGAAGCCTCCTCCGCTGCCTTGTAGAGAAACGCTCCTTTGTCCACTTTTTCGTGCTTCCTGCTCATTTTAAGAAGAGGGTCTCTTTTATTTGCGACTCTGTGTGCTGTACCCAGAATAATCCTCTTGGGAAGATATTCAAGATTCAATATTCAGCGACCAACTTGACGGCGTTAGATTTAGAGACGCGGAACAGAAGACCTAAGATGCATACTGTTGTTTACGTGCATAACTTTTTGTGTCCCGATATCAAGGGATCTGAGCTCGTTCTTCGGCCATGGAATCACCTCAAATGAATAGAGTACTACCGGAACGGCAAGCACGTTCGTTGCAGATACTTTGTTTCTCCCCGACAGATCGGAATACCAAATCTGCTGGATGAGACGTTTATATCTGCTTCGGAGAGTTTACGTTTATAGATGTCACATCCTGAATGCGGCTTTGTGGAACGCCCAGGTATGTATAAGTCTCTCCAGTGCAAATATGTCGTACAGCGCTTCTATCGATGAGCTCAGGGTCTTCAGAGATGCCATGACGTTTTCCAAAGTGGCTTCAACCTTGAAGCTTTCCAAAAGACATATGATAAATCTATGGGAGATCGAATCGAAAGCTTTCCGGTAATCAATTCAGTACATTGAGTTTATATCGAGTTAAAAATTTAACTCGTTTTTACTCGTAAAGCATGGATTAATTCGTTTTTCCTCAAAGAAAAAGTTAACCCATTTTTGGTTGGCTAACGAAATTGACCTTTAGTTTAGGACAATAAAAGAGGGAACCACAAGGCAATCTAATAGATTAATTTTTTCAAAAGTTATCGTGCTCGCAGACAGACATATGTACAGACAAACAGGCAGGTGCATTCGTAAAAACCGGTTTTGCGGACTCAGGGGATATCAAAACGTGGATAGTTGACAAAAACTGGGGCGGTCAAATTGTAAACAAATCTAATACCTTCTCTGATGAGAATGTAAAAATTGAACAACTTTTTTATATATAAAATCATATAGTAATAAATTTTTAATACGATGGTGTCCACAATTACAAGAAAAAATACAATACTTCTATTCGTCGGCATTCAAGTTGAATATCGCTTCAACACTATTGTTAAAAAATTAGTCCTGTGTCAGGATGAGAAAAATATTTTTTGTGATGTTACAAAATTTTATATTTTTAGAAA